>JACJUY010002740.1:0-72878 GCA_014220935.1 Platorchestia sp. MABIK
AAATGTGCAAGATATAGATTATTTTGCACGGGACTCTGGTAAGGAGCAAGGCTGGATTTGCGACAATATATTGCCTGTAACTGATAGGGGATGGGGGATGACGTGTTGGTGTCATGGTAGACGAAAAGGATGGTGTACGGCGTTGTGTGACTCACACTAAGGCTGCACAGTATGTACCGGGTTGGAGTTTAGCATCAAGTTCATTGATCAGTGCAGGGTGGAAAGTCATTTTGGAAAGCGATGTATTATGGCGAGCGATGTATTACGATAACCATGTATGAATAGCAATTAAGGGTCTCTGTGTTAAGGTATTTAAACGCGACTTTTGCTCTAATTTCAATTTGAATGAGCACAAACGAATACATTTTTCAACTAAGCGTTACGAGGATTGTGTTCTCTTAGTAACTTATATTCAAATGCACTGTCAAAATCAGATTAGGCAGAACGAAGGAACTCATTTTGATGTGCTTTTCTGTCCATCATTTTTTGATTCAACATTTTACACGGGTATCCCAATACCAATGTGTTATTATCAATTAAGGATGCTTTTAGGTTAATGTGTTTTAAAAACCAATGCATTGACAGTTTATGCTTGTACTTTATTGGAAATAAATTTTTTTTCTTTCTTTTCTTTTTTCGATGCGTGGCGTTCGTGCTTGAGTGGCTTGTAGTGGTGTGCTCTGGCTGTTGAACTGAGTGGCCGAGTCGTTACAGTTCGTAGTACGGTACCAATTAATTTGTCCATCTCCATACAGTGATTTTGATGGAGTTAGGAGAGAAAATTTCCAAAAAATTAGGCATTTCTTCAATTTGACATTTTTCCTAGAGTTCAAACTTGATCGAACTCTGGGGATTGTAGATTCATGACTGACGTTGATTCAGAAGTTGATTGCTCGCAGCCTTCTTAAGCCTTTTGTTTTTCTCGTACTCCGCTCAACCCTTCACCGTTAAAATATGAATGTGAGATTGCACTGTGCTATTTGTACTCTTTTAATATTGCACGAACCAGAAACAGAAATACTCGGCCTTTAAGCCCGTCCAGACCACCATGGTTTATTTAGTTGTCAAGCGATTACTCGAATGTGAAAGCGATTACTTACGCTAAGCTAACTCTCAGCTATCACACCCATGAAGGAATGGCGAGCGCTTCTAACCACTTGGCCACGAAGCCATAATGCACAAAACCAATACAATCTATAAAATAGGTTTATATGTGCAAAGAATTCACGTTAAGAAAATTTGATGACCAGATGAAATGAACGAAATAACTGATAGCATACCTGAAGTTTTACAACATTTACCATACGTCATCGTAAATCAGCATATTTTTAAGCAACGAGCGATCATTATAGATACTGACAGAAAAATTGTCTGTAAGGAAATGTTTTAATGATAAGACTATCTATAGAATTCAACTGCAAAATGATTTTCATAGAGTGAAATTGATTTTGTGAATATGTATGGCGTCACATTTAGTTCGGTTTCATTGATTATGCAAGAAATGAGCTTAAATTATGTGCCGCCCTTCGTGTATTCGTGTACCGAGCCACATAAAAGCGCTTGTCGTGTATGAGTAATCGCACTTTGATCGAGCTCTTCCCGCCGATAGCATCGGGCCTAAGCAAGCTCCGGCCCCAAGTAAACCACCCGGAACGTTGCCGCCTTTCATATCCTACCTGACACGACGGTACATTTATGAAAGGCGGCAACGTTCCGGGTGGTTTACTTGGGGCCGGAGCTTGCTTAGGCCCGATGCTATCGGCGGGAAGAGCTCGATCAAAGTGCGATTACTCATACACGACAAGCGCTTTTATGTGGCTCGGTACACGAATACACGAAGGGCGGCACAATTAAAGTGACTTGTGTGACAGTTTCTTTTATATCATCTTGGAGGGTTGCGACTGGGATCTCTGTTCAGGCAGCACACGAAACTTGAAAATATTGAAAGTTAAATAAATAATTACCTCAGGTAGATATTTAGAGGGCTTGGGTATTGTTTGATTCGTTAATCCACACCAGTTCAATTTTTTTCAAGCCCATTAACAAGATTGGGTTGTGCAAAAATCTCGTTGAGTACCCGTTTACTTGTTACAGTACAGAGCTCAACAAGAGGGGAAAAAACCCAGACAACCTTGTTGAGATAGGGGAAATGGAGCTGTAGCATTTATTGGTACGAGAGTAAGCAGAAAAATGAGAAGACACTTAATTTTCAGCTATCGGAAATGGGGAGAATGTAGCCAGAGAGCAATCTGAGATTCAGATGCATACTGCATTTTGGAATATTGAAATTGATCGTACGCACATGAATAGAATTTCATTCACAATGGTACTTGAAAATTGAAACAAAAAAATTATGATGGGTTGTCATGAATTTACCGGGGACCACAGATGCATTTTAGAAATGATAATTTGAAAATATATTACATCTTTTTCGAGTGGTTTCAGGCGTGATCTCAAAATGCCACTGCATTTTTTTTATGTATGTTTGAGAATCAAATATTTATTGAATTAAACTCAAATTTTAAGTAGGGCCTCGAATTTAGTTTACTGTTCAATTTTAATAACTTACATGGACATAGACAGCAAAAATGCAACCAATGATCCAATTTTTCTCTATGTAAACCAATTTTTGTAAATGAACTTCGACTCTAGCTCAAAACAAACTTCATGAAGGCCCGTTAGAATGAATGGTATTGACATGAAAGTTATGTTAGGTGTTGACATGGTAATGAATGTACTTTTTTCTTGATTATCCATGATCCATTGGACCAGATTGCTGATATAGCAAACCTTTATTTTGATTTTTTGCTTCCAAAATAAATATTAACATCCTTTTGTATGAACAATACAGCATGAGTAAATTTAAAAAGTGGTCGGATGGTACTCGTAAACACAGGGTTGTGACTGCCGCTTATGCTGTGTGTGATAACATAAATGTGACGAATGCAAGACAAAAAATACTGAGTTTTACATACAAAAATTGATCAGAAAATTTCTTTAAATAACGAAATCTGTTCTTAAATTTTATTTGGCATGATTTCTCGAATAATAGTTCAAACAAATTGACACCATTGGTAAAGAGTTTGATTGCACAAAAAAAGCAATCATCATTAGTTTTCAAGACTGGTATAGGTAATCATTGCTAAATAAATTTTAATTAAGACATAGTTTTTGAAAACTGCACGGTATTTGGTGCCAAGCAGGTAATATAACTATTTACTTGAAATTAAACACTCATTTGAACTCACTCGAGTTGGTCGTCATTTGTTTATTGATCACAAGCGTCTATACTTTTCAAAACAAGCGCCATATAGACGCCATCTTTAGTTTACGCTATGAATTTGTAAACAAAGTTCCGTGTGGTGCTGAAGAACGAAAAATAGAAGTGATTTTAATTGAACATTGTTCGATAGTATAATCACTTTGTAAGTTGATTTATCGTGTTATGTATAAGATTCCTGTGTCGAGGGAAAAATTCGTGGTATGTGCTGGCGGTTTGGGTTTCTGGGAACCTGAAATTTTGTGTCAAGTAATCTTGAGAGAGTTTGCTTCCTTCCATGAAAATAGCGTTATTTATAATCGTGATTTGAATAATTAATACATATTTTTTAGTTTTTAATTGATTTAAATCTATTGTAGGAAACATTTTCAAGTTGAAGGTGTGTTAGAAAGTTTGTACGTTTCACTTGAAGTTGAAAATATTTATGTGGAACCTTTTGAAGATGATTGAAAAATGTGATCTAATTATAAGTGTATGAAAAACACAAGAGACAAAATAGTCTTAAACAACAATTGCAGTTGTAAAGAACTTTAAAAATGCCATTTACATAGTCTTGCTTTTTAGTTTGTCAAATTAGTGTACTATTTTTTTAATGTACAAAGTGTGCTTCCATGAAAGAGTGATCTGCTGATGCTGTTCATATATTTATTTTATTTTGATTTTCTTAACATTTTTTGTGACGATGAGATTGATTAATAGGAATTTATGATGATTCTATATGGCATGAAGAATTGAAGTATTTTATTCATGACTATAGGCTTGGGAAGAATAGTCATTCAAAATTAGCTCATAAGACGTTGACTCTGAAGGGATATATATGTGTACCACTAGTTAAATTGCTTATTTTCATCCAAATATGGAAATAAAATTTCAACCAATTTGCTACCTTTTCTGAAATAAGTTTCAGAGTAAAAGGTAATACACTATGGTTCAGTTGTATCTTTTACACTTTTCAAAAAGGTTAAAAATATTTTAGAGCAGAAAAGCTGGTTTTTCAAAACAACTTCTTTTAGCCTAACCAAACTGACCATAGCAATCCTACAATTGTAGTAAACATCTTAAAGACTTCTGCCGCCTTTCAGACATGCGTAAAACTTATTACAGTTTGATTTCTTATGCCTAATGTTTAATTAAAGGCCACCAAATTAGCTAGCAAAATGTTGATTTTCTTTAATTTGATGTAACCATCAAATTCTCATTGAAAGATAAATATTCTCATACCATAAATTTTGAAACAAACAAAAAAAATCGGTAAATGTGAAGAAGAGGACAATAATCAATTTTCCACTTGTCACTTTTCACTGACTATACATAGTTAATTAGATCCAAATAAATAATTTTTCTTTTATGTACTAGTTAATTAGATTGAAATGAACAATTTTTCTTCTATGCACTTTCGCGGCAAATGAGTATTTAACAAGTTGTAGCGGTAAATTAGTTACCGCAACTCTAGTGTTTGAAGCAGGAAGTAATTTTTCAAGCGCTTCGGATGGCAACACTACAATGGACTCTCCCTTCCGACGCGCTCGAATGATTGAGCGCATTCCCGCTCTCTAAGACGAAAGTAAACATACCGCTATAACTCCTTATTTTTGAGTGATAATTTCTATTGTGTTATTAACCAAAAGATCCTAGAAGTGGGTTCAGGCTCTGCAGGGTTGGCAAATAATAAATTACGAAGTACCCAAACGTACTCTTAACAGCTCAATCACAGAACAACTAAATCTACCGCTGTAAAATACTCGTTTTCTGCAGAATGTGTATAGAAGAAAAGTAGTTTATTTTGATGTTATTACTGTGATTCAAGCAATGAAAATTCAATAATTGATTAGTAGCTGTTTATTCAAGCACATTCGTGATCAAAGACAAAAATGAACACACAGCTATAACTCGTTAAAACTCATTTTTTTCAAAAAGTGCACAAAAAAAGTTGTTAATTTAGATCTAATTAACTATGTTTAGGCAGCAAAAATTGAAAAATTGATTACTGTCCTCTCCTTCACAAATACCAAAAAATCAAGTGATTATTTATGCAATTTAACTGAAAAACTGGATTTACATAACTATTTCATAGCACATTATACAGATTACAATTTTAAAAGTATCTTTATATTGCAATGGATGTAAGCTACCAAGTTGCTACGGCAGGATAGAAACATTGCAATTTTGCCTAAGGAACTTCTCAGCTGTTCATTATGCTTATTGAGTGTTTTTTCTGGCCTGAACTTGACCAAAATACTATTATCTTCCATAGGAAAGACTGTTATTTTATTTTGTCCATGTGTGTATGCGGGAAACAATAAGAATTTTATAGAATTAAATGTTTGTTTCCTGAAAAACTAACCTCGTAAAACTGAAGGTTTTCTGTTTATAACGAAGTTAATTCAAGTCCAGTTAATGAAAGAACTATGTTATAAAATTATCTTTTATTATGATATGTAATTATTTGAACGAGAGTTCAGTTCATTTCACGTTCATTTTGACCACGACAAGTGAGTCACGGCAATTCAGTAGCCTTAAGGATGTTGTCAGTAAAGGATGGGGATGCTCCATCCCATCAAAGTTTATTCTTCTAGGATAGATAAGAAAGCTTCATGAAACTAGCATCATCTTGATTTGTTCCATGATAAAACATGTTAACATATTTATCATTGTTCATCAAAATTGGGGTGCCGATTAGGATTTTGAAGTACTGTGATCCCTCGTTTATAGTGGTCGGTTGGTTCAGAGACCGGCCGAGAGAACAGAATTTCTGCAAAGTAGTGTTAGCATATTTAGCGTATTTATTTAAGATGTATTTGGGTTTTTGAAATCCTTCCTGTACTGTTAACAACCCACTCTTTATGGTACAGTACTCCATTAATTACAGGTACTACTTCAAAGCAATAACACTGAAGAAATGGTGATAATGACAATGATGAAGCTGATAATGACTTTTAATACACCAATGATTGTATTTTACAGAAAAAGTCCGCGATAAACTTTTCATATACATATTTTAGAAATTCGTGAAGTTGTGAATCTGCGATAGTCGAACCGCGAAGTAGCAAAGGGACATGGTACTTTAGAAATAGTTAACAAAATTTGATAGACTGCTACTTATAGTTTCGAAGTGTTATAGTATCGGGCCATAATAAAGTTTCCGGATATTGTACCCTGTACAGTTCCACTTAGCTTTCACAGTTTTCATTCTTGTTTCATCATGCCTTTTTTGTTCCCGTTTCATCACATCTTTTTGTTCCTTGTCCTTTTTACCTACCTAGTGTTTGTATGTGTTGGTCATCCTGTGTAGGAACATTCATTTTGGATTGGTTCCTGGTTTCTCACATTATGGCAATAAATCTCTTTTTTCCTCTATTGCATTTCACATGGCAAGAGAGGCTTATGCTAGCAAATGCATAATTATAATAATATTGCAGCTGAGTAGTTTCCAGTGGAAAATTTCAGTATCATATATGTAAGAGTAATGCTTGCAATGCTTGAATCAAAACTTTTTTTCAGAGGTGAAAAAGGGACAACAACAAGATGTTCTACGCACAGTTTGTGCTGGCCAAGAAGGGTCCTCTGGCGAGGATCTGGCTGGCTGCACATTGGGATAAAAAGCTCACAAAGGCTCATGTCTTTGAGACCAATATTGAGAAATCTGTTGATGGCATCCTACAACCTAAGGTGAGGAAGTATTCTTTTCAAAGTTTTAATGTATTGACTGTAATTTGAAGAGCTAGGTAAGTAATTATTTTTTCTCTTCAGTTTCGGCAGCTATTTGATAATCTTGCAATCTTAGATAAGAAATGCCGTTTCTCTAACTTTGAAGTTTTAGTATTTATTTGCTCAAGGCAGTATGCAGAATTAGGTAAGAAACTATTGTTACTGTTTTAACTTGTATTGATCACAGTTCGTATATGAAAACCTGCTGAGCTAAGGTAGAAAGGCAAGGTGTGATAGCTGTTGATGGCATGCTGCAAACCAGGGAAAAATGCATTTTTTTCTATCATGCTGCAATTGCTGCTTGTTCATGATAATTTGCACAGCTAGGAAACTAGGTATTGAATTCTCACAAATATCTATAATTATTGGTTAGTATCCAAAGTTAAGGTAATTTTCTCATTAAAAGAATGTCATAGTTGAGAACATGATATTTTAATTACTAAGTTCATTGTAAGTTTATTAAGTTATGAAATTTTTCTTAGTTAATAGGGATTTTATTCATTCTTGACACCTTATTGATGTTTGTTTGAACTTATTTTACTTCAGAATATCTGTTCTCATATATTTTAATGGTACCAATTTTCCAGATGTGAAATGAACGTTTGCCAGTTTATGGTCTATAGACCTTCATTTCTTGAGAATTCATATAATCTTTATCATGAATCTGAATTTTTTCATAGTAGTTAATTTTTCTTATATGTTCATTGACACAAATCCTTGTGCTTAAATCTGCGTATCTCATAATTTTTGTTTGTTGTCCAGGTGAAAATGGCTCTGCGTACGTCAGGCCATCTGCTTCTTGGAGTTGTGAGGATCTACTCTCGAAAAGCCAAATATTTGCTGGCTGACTGCAATGAAGCTTTCGTAAAGATCAAGATGGCCTTCAGGCCTGGCATGGTCGATCTGCCCGAAGAGATCAGAGAGGCAGCCGTGAGTGCCATCACACTGCCTGAGGTATTCCATGACTTTGACACTCCCATTGCTGAGCTAAATGACGTGGACATCCAAGCTCAGTTCACCCTCAACCAGTCACGGGCTGAAGAAATCACCATGAGGGAAGACTATGCCAACATTTCCCTAGTGACTGCTGAGGAAGGCTTTGGGGACATGGGTTTTGAGGAGCCTCCTGAGTTGATGCGTGGAGCCAGCATTGGTCAGAGCTTGGAACACCAGAGTCTCATGTTTGGTGAGACTTCTGCTTTAGAAAAGGAAAAAGGAGAGCCTTCCACATCTAAAATGGAAGACACGCCGATGGGTGGGAGCCGCGTGGGCACTTCTGCCTTAGATTTGGAAGCTCCTATTCGAGATGACGGATTTGGAGGCAATTTAGGTCAAGACATGATCCCTGGAGGTTTATTTGAAGGAGGTTTGTTTGACGACACTCCAATGGTAGTGGACGGGCCTAGTTTAGATGCCAGTGGCGTTCAGGAAGGCCAAATAGGCAGTGAACAGGCTGTCCAGCCCATGGAGATCGACTGTCCTGCAGGCCCCACAGACACACAAGCCCCGCTCCAGACTGAGGCTT
Source organism: Platorchestia sp. MABIK (assembly GCA_014220935.1). NCBI lineage: Eukaryota > Metazoa > Arthropoda > Malacostraca > Amphipoda > Talitridae > Platorchestia > Platorchestia sp. MABIK. The sequence continues at coordinate 8,514 of JACJUY010002740.1, forward strand.
CATCACAAGATGATGTCAAGACAGAAGACTCAGATGACGATGGTGGGGATATGGACAGATTTGGTGGCCCTCCATCGGTGAGCCCACCTAGCTCAGAAAATGGTTCCCGCCCTGCCTCCCCCGCGCCTTCTGTCACTCCTGCTGCAGACATGCCGCCTCCTGCAGTTCCTGAGCCTGTTCCTGAAGGTGCTGCAGAGACAGCAGCAGCTGCAGAGGAGCAAGAAGCTGCTGCTGGACAGGACCAAACCACGTTGCTACAAAACGAAGAAGAGAGCTTCGCCCTAGCACCTGTTGACGCCTCTGCGATACGTCATGGCTGGCCGCGTGCCAAGCGCAAGAGGAAGCTCATTGTTGATGAAGTGAAGAACATCTCAGGGGAAGAGATGAAGGCGCAGCTCTCGGACACGACTGATATCGTCAACACGCTCGACCTGGCCCCGCCCACCAAGCGCCTCATGCACTGGAAGGAAACAGGTATGTTCTTCTCTATTTTCTTTCTTTTGTTGGAAAATTCTACTCATTTGGTTTGGTTGATTTGTGAATTTTGTGTCCGGAGTTGTTAGAATTAGGGGTTCATTAGTTCTAGTATTAAACGTAGGTATTTAGCACCACTTGGGTAATATTTTCTCTGATTGTTAAGTAATGATTCTTTATTGGCCAATATGTTCACTGCCAAGGGATTGAGTTCAGTTCGTTTGCTCGACTGTCGTTTTGGGTACACCGAGCAAACGTACGATTTTCTTCTTGGCGTTTTCACAACTGAAACGTTTCTAAAATTGTACCACATTCATTAAGCATTCTAAAACCACACAATTGGTAATCACCATCACTGTGGAAAAACATTTATAGGTACCAAAAGTATCAATAATCCTATATAAGTTGAATAATTTTGATATCGTACAATGTTTTTGTGGAAGAATGCACCAAATTTGTGTAAGTATAAGTCCTTTCTGATATTCTTGTTACTGGTAACAACGTCCTCTGTCAACTAATATCCCTGTGTAGATAGAATATATATCAATTGAACTTTGTAAAACTGCATGCACAGTTGGATTAAATTCTTTCATGTTTATTCGGATAGTTATTTTTTATTCCCTCCATACTCATTACTCTGCTGCACTTCCATAAGATTAGCTTCATCTTTTACATGGTTATTGCTCACCCTACTTGGTGCATGTGGTTCACTAATATGAAACTTACTTAAACAATGATTGTTCCACCTAATGTTCACTGTAACCATGACGAAGCACTAGATGAAATAGGCCGATTTTTGGAAATTTCCATTTTTGAGGTTAAAAAGAAAACCAACGTAGCTAAGAATGTCAGGATAAAAATAAATATGTCGGATTATAAGTAATCCACCTTCAGTGCTCTAGAAAACAATTAATCTAGCTGTCAAGAACTTGATGACCAACTATGTGTTCATTTGTTTCCATCATGATATTCTTAGCTATGTTGGGTTACCTTTTAATTCGTCTTCAATGTTCTGAAAAACAATAAATCTAGACTTCAAGAATTTGAAGACAAACCATTTGTTCATATCATGATGTTCTTAGCTACATTGATTTTCCCTTTCATCCGCCAAAGCCCTAGCAGTGAGTTTTGTGTAATGCCCCACAGGTGGCGTGGAGAAGCTGTTTGCGTTGCCTGGCCGCGCAATCAACGCTCGGTTCCTGTCAAAGATGTACCAGCGGCACCTCACATCCGAGCCCACACAGAACGAAGACTTCGGCATGGCTGGCGATAAGGAGCTTGAAAACCTTAGCTTAGAACAGGTGAGTGTCCAACTGGCTTTATTTTGAATTTTCAATATGTGTGGTGAGCTTACAGATCTTCATAACTGGTGTTGTCTTGAGAAACAGTTCGTTGTTTTCTGATTTGTCACATATTATTTGATGGAGTGTTGATATGTTATGCCTGGTGTGAATGAGTTCTCGTTGCAGTAATTAGTTTAGTAGGTTGGTGCTAGAGAAGAAGCCAAGTTCATTGTTGTAACATAGTATATTGCACATCGTTTTTCATACTTCATGCACGATGTGTCACGAATTTACCAACTTTTGCCTGCCATGCTTCATTAGAATATCTTGAACTGAGATAATAATCCTCGTCACAAATTCAGCAACTTTTGCCTGTCATGCTTCATTAGAATACCATGAACTGTGATAATGCCCGTCATTCGTAGTGTTTGCGTTGAAGTGAAGAGGTTACTGTCACGTGCAGGTGCGGGATGCCGATGATGCGGAGACCACAACGGAGAAGGTGGCTCCCAAGACACGCGGGCGGCCTGCCAAGAGGAAGCAGCCCGACCACCACGACGAGGAACCCGAAGAGGTACGTCTAGGTTTGGGTTTTAGTTATTTTATTTTAAATAATTTGCTTAGAAAGCTTGAAAATCTCACTGTCCATCACAATTAAGAAGCTGAGGAGGTACGACCGAGTTTGGGTTTTAGTTAATTTTGTTCTAAAAATTGCTTAAAAGGCTTGAAAACCTCACTGTCCTAACACACGAGACACATGAGGATGTGCGACTGGGCCTGAGTTTTTTGTCGAGAGGAATTACTTGTAAAGCTTGAAAGCTGTACTGACAAGCTGGAGAAATGCGAGTTTGAATTGTAATTGAATTGTAATTGAATTGTAATTGAATTGTAATTGTATTGTAATTGAATTGTAATTGAATTGTAATTGAATTGTAATTGAATTGTAATTGAATTGTAATTGAATTGTAATTGTATTGTAATTGTATTGTAATTGAATTGTAATTGAATTGTAATTGAATTGTAATTGAATTGTAATTGAATTGTAATTGAATTGTAATTGAATTGTAATTGAATTGTAATTGTATTGTAATTGAATTGTAATTGTATTGTAATTGAATTGTAATTGAATTGTAATTGAATTGTAATTGAATTGTAATTGAATTGGAATTGAATTGAATTGGAATTGAATTGGAATTGAATTGAATTGGAATTGAATTGGAATTGAATTGCAAACGTTGCCTTCCTCTGTCCTCTCCTTGTGATACATTTTGGGGTTCCCCCATTGTATAACCAAGTCCCGGTGTGCCCAGATGGTGCGGACGCGGAAGAGCCGCCACAGCGAGCCGGAGGACCTCATGGACCACCACATGGACGACCACCTCATGTCGCCCCCGCCGCCCCTCACCCCCGCCCCGCCCCCCACCGCCGCCACCCCCGCACCCCTCCCCCCTGCCGAGGAGGACCCCGCCGCCCAGCCCCCCACGCCCTTGCCCCGACCCAGTGTCGAGGAGAGCTTTAATCAGGTCGGTTCTCGAGATGTTTTTGTTTTGGGCTTAGCGTTGATGCTTTTTCTGTGCTGAGCGTTTATTTATTTATTTTTTTACTGTAAACATTTATTGTACTTATTGCTCTAAATGTTTATATATATTTTGTGGAAAAGGTTTTTTTGCTCTAAACGTTGATCAATTTTGCAGCAAGCGTTCATGAGGTCACTTGTAATGTTAATGAAGTTGCTGTTGTACACTTATAGTTTACACTATTTAATTTTTTCATTCTAGTGTTAAATGTTTTGGCATAGATGTTCTTTTTTGCACTGATAAGTTGAATTTAAAACTAAACCATTCAAAACGAGAACTCTATGATCCTTCACGAGCACATCTAAAATTACAAACGAATGCTTCCCCCATAACTCAATCTAACCGCGCTCACACAGTTGGTAGCGGACCACCAACAAACAGCAGCAGCGGCAGCGGCAGAAGCTCCGGACGACGAGGTGGAGGCGCTACCCGCACAGCCCGAGCCTGAGCCGGCCCTGCCACCGCCGCCAGAGGAGGAGGAGGCGGTGTCGGCACCCGCACCCCCTGCCCCTGAGGACGAGCCTGCGCCGCCGCTCGATGACGAGACGCCCATGGAAGTGGACGCGCCTCTTCCGCCTCCTCCGCCGCCGCCGCCTGCTGCTGCTGCTGCTGCTGCTGCTGCTGCTCCTGCTCCTGCTCCTCTGCCTGAGTTGACTAATGGCGTCGCGGTCAGTCGAGTAGAAAGATTTTGGGTTTTGCAGTACATGCTGTGCTCGTACCGGTCAGTCGAGTAGTCAATGTAGGTTTTGGTAATGCAGTACACGCTGTGCCTCACAGTGTGTGCATAAGTAATGATTTCATTTTACATCACTTGTGGATGTAATTGGTTATAGAGGTGGCTGTTAACCATTTAACCTCAGTATTTTCCTACTCATATAACAGTTATTGAAACCACCATCATTAGACTTACTCTGGCATCAGGTAGTGACCGACATTAGAATGAGGAAGGAGCTGCCACTCGGCAGTGAATTCCAGGGAACACACTAGGGAATAAATTTAACAAGAAATGCAATACGTATATTGAGGCTATTTTCAAAAGTGGACCGAAAAGTCCTCCAGTCCACCCAAAAGTCCAGTACAGTTGAAGGGTTAATTTAATACGTATTGCATGGTGTCGTTAATTGGAGTATGACATCAGTATCTGAGTAACTACGGCTGTGAGTTTTTGGTGGTGCACGAGATGGGTAAATATGTTCATAACTGATACACCTAGTTTTTATTGTATTATTTCATCTAGTCACTTGTTTTAAATTTTAAATTGGCTTCTTTTTCTTAAACTTCAAATTCCACTTGTTAGAGTCAATCTTTGGGTTGGGTTTCAAATTCGTTTTTTGAAGAGTCAAAGTTTTGGTCGAATTACTCAACTTTGGTAGTGGAAAGTCAACATTATCGAGTGATGAAACTTTGATCGTTCTGAGTCAATGCTCTGGTCAAGCATTGAAACTTTACTAGTTGTAAGTGCATGTTTTGGTCGAGTTAAGATAGTATGCTCATTATGGGAGTGAATCTTGTGATTGAGCATTGAAGTATGGATGTTTGTGAGAAGGGGTGCCAGGTGCCAGTTCATGCATGAAAACCACACACTCATATTAATGAATGCTTATTGCTTTGCAAAATGTTAGTAAACTTGCCATGTATATTGGTCTGAATGTTAGAAGTTTTTAGGTTTCACATTGAACAAAGAATGAAAGAAAAAAAATGTCGTGTATCTTTTTGAAATTTTACAGTTTTAGGACCGAATAAAACAACTTAGTTTTGGTGAGTCTTGAGAATGAGAAGGTCAAAAAATCAAATGATTTCATTTCTTTTCTAGAACCCCAAGTAACAATTTTATTCTGACGGATTTTAAAAAAGAAAATAAACCCAGACAGATTCTCTTTATTTGCGCCATTTACATCTATGAACGAGTATTGAAACGAAACAGATTCCCAAAACGCCCATTTCGTTGTTCAAATTTCGTATGTAATTTCGTTAACGTTATGTATTTTCGTTATGCAAATTGACAAACGAGTATTGGAAAAATGACGGTAGCGATGTGTGCAGGCGGTGGACTCAGCCATCATGGAGGCGATGATGCCTCACCAGACGCAGCCGCTCGCACCTCCTCCCGCCGCCCCCGCCGCCAACATGCCCTTCTCGCCGCCTCCCTCGTCCCCACACCCTGACGAGGTCTGATTTCAAATGATGTATTGTTGTGAACTTTTCTGTAGAATAGAGGGCAAGCCGCACCCTGGAGAGGTCAGATTTCAGTTGAGTGATCAATCGTCGCATGCTTTTCTGTATAATAGAAGGTAAGCCACACGCTGACGAGATCAGATTTTAAGTGATCGATCGTCGCATGCTTTTCTGTATAATAGAATGTGCATTATGATTTGTTGATTGGTTTCGTGCGTAGACAAGATGCAGCTCAGAATCAAATAGAATCCCTACGAATTTTGAGGTGTTGGTGGGTCACGTGCGTAGGCAGGGTACAGCTCAGGATTAGAAAAACCTTAAAATTGTCAAGTATGTATTACTTGCGTGCAGAGGTATGATATAACTCTGAATCACATTAAATAGAACTGTAATATGGAGGTGATCATTGATTACACACGTAGGCAGGAGACAGCTCATAACCGTACGGAATAAAATATAAATAAGGAGATGCTCATTGATTACGTGCAGATACGGGATACGACTGACAACCATGTAGGATAAGAATGTGGAGCTGTTTGTTGGTCACATGCGTATGCGGAATGTAAAGCAGAACGAGATTCAATAGAATCGGATGTGAATGAACTGATGTTTATTGGTCGCATGCGTTGACAGAATTCAATTCACAACCATGTAGAATAGAAAACCCCTCAGTATAAAAGGCTGCTGTTTCACAGATGTATGGTCCCATAATTTTGCTGTTTCAGCACTCTTAATAATATGAGGACTGTTACATCTTATTGTGAAGCACATCTCAGTGCATAATAATCAGATTGTAGAAGAGGCAAGGAAAATTTCGTTGTTTATGCGTTACGATATGCGTACCAGCGGCTGATTTGGTTGTTTAGGAGTGCATAGATGACCGGATCTATTGATGTCTGCTAGGCCAGGTGTGGTAGTGTATTTTGTTTTCTTAATTTTTCATGTAGGAGGTTCGTTAATCATCGGTAGCTATTGTGCTAGTTTTAAATTCAAACGCTGGTTGTGAAATTGATGAAGTCACGGGTACGCTTCATCGCGAATCTGCATTGTACAGTGTTATATCTTCATTAACTATACACCGTGCATGATAAAAATATTAAAAATAATATTAATGCTAATTTTGGTGAACTACTGAATGTCCTCAGGAACAAGCTGACGACGAGACCTACGAAGAGTTTGAGGAGCGCGTCGTGAACAAGCGCGCGGCCCACACCTTCAAACAGATCAAGAAAACTCTGCGTTCAGATACAATCGTTTTCTCGAACCTATCACACGGACAGAACCGCAAGCAGGTGAGTTCTGACGCGGGAGAATACTTTTTAACTCTCTAACGTCAACATTTTTCTACTCATATACCCGTTATCATAACCACCATCATTAGACTTACTCTGGCATCAGGTAGTGACCGAAATTTGAACGAGGAAGGAGCTGCCACTCGGCAGTGAACTCCAAGAAACACTAGGGAACAAATTAAACAAGAAATGCAATATATTGAGGCTATTTAATAAGTACACCGAAAAGTTTGTTGAGGAGTACCAGAAATTGTTTACCTGAGCTGGTTTGGGTGCATTGCTAGGTGCTCGACTGGCTTTTCAGTGTGCAGTGAGAATCAATGCTTTTTGTGGTTGTTCTAGCTGTCTTGATCCTCAGCAAGTTTGCTTTACTTGTTTCGAATTGGGAGCCACTTTCTCTCCGTCGTCGACATCTTGCTCTTGCATGCGGGCGTTAACATTTCACTTCAACGCCCACACTTTGAATGATTCGTGTGCGGGGTTTTGAAAAGAATTTATTTTGAACAAAAGTTGTAAGAAACGACGACCGCCCTTTCAGTCGTGCAATGCGTAAAATGTTGAATTAAAGTATACATGTGAATTATGAGGAGATAATGTTCGTGATGGAAACCAAGTATTTTGTTCCAGCTTTGGTGAATAATTGCTAAATTAAGCATATTCTGTATGTATTCTAAATTGTGCTTATTCTGTTCAGATTATGAAATAAGACATCTACAGTTCAGTATGAAACTAGACATATACTAATACCATTGGAGATACTGAATTGTGAGATGAGAGACCGAATTGTAACAAATGACGATGCTCACAATACAGTTTTTACCTCCGTATTTCAAAACGGATGTGAGCATTTTAACTTGTGAGCGATTGTTGAAAAATATGTGTTTGATCAATTGGGTTATGCTATGCATCCTATTTAACTATTTAAGAAGTTGCTCTCACTTATATTTTATCAGTGAAGTCAATGAGTTAGTTGTAATTTTCCATCGACAGTTGGCGTGTTTTTCGAAGTTCAACTTGGGACCTTAATCCTTTAATTGAAATTTTTTGTGAGATCGTTGCTATAGAAATTTATTCGTATCCTGAGAGGGATGCCCCTTCATTCTAGATTCCCCTTTTCTTCAGTCCATACCAAATGGTCTCTTCTCTTTGCTCTGTTGAGGTCGTTTTATTTGTGGCTAGTGAATCTTAAACTAAGTAATATTATAAAATGACAGCGGTATTAATACCATCTTTTCTACAAAAAGCATGTGAACTATTGGTCTGAGCTCCATAATTACTAAAGTGTCTATTCACCATGGATGGCTGAATATTTCTTTGTTCCACAAAGTAAAAACAAACATCTAAAACGTTCACTCACCATAGATGGCCGAATATTTCCCAGTTCCACCACCAAATTATAACTAACGCCTAAAACGTCTACTCTCCATGGACGCTGAATATTTTTCTGTCCCATCAAACAATAATTGTAATAAACGTCTAACGTTCACTCACCGTGGATGGCTGAATATTTTTGTCCCACAAATTAATAATAACAAACGTCTCATGCATCTACCCACCATGGATGGCCGAATACTTCTCAGTTCCGCCAAAAAATGATAACAATGACAACAGACGTGTGAAACGGCTTCTCGCCATGGATGACTGAATATTTTTGTTCCACGAAAAGTAATTGTAAAGACGTGCAACGCTTACTCATTGTAGTTGCCGAATATTGCCCCACCAAATAACGATAACAGACGTGTAAATAATTTATGGTCTCACCACGAAATAACGATGACAACAGACATGTAACCTTGACTTGCCCTGGCAGGTTGCGCGGACGTTCTACACGATGCTGGTGCTGAAGAAGCTGCAGGCGGTGGAGCTGCAGCAGCAGGGCTGCTACGAGGAGCTCTACATCTCCAAAGGCACCCTCTTTGATAAGGCCAAGATCTGAGCTCTCTCTTCGCTTTTTTGTTTGTTGGTGTGCGTGTGTGTGTCGGCCTGGTGCTCAGTCTCGTGCCCGGTGCTCAGTAGAGACTGTAAATGCAAGCAAGAGAGGAATGAGCTTCACGTGGTCTGAGGTGTGTCGTATGTTTTGTGATTTGCGTGTATTTTTAACAGCTCTTCAATTCTGTGCTCATAATTTTAAAGCGTGTCCAGTGATGGTTATCTTATGTGCTTTTGTGCTGGAGGCTTGCTTATTTGATGTAATGACTCGTAAAATTTGTGACATTATTTGTGAAGCTATGGTCGAATTGTTTCAGTATGCCATGATTTAAGATACGAGTTTCCTTTTATTTCAAAATTCTTAGCCTAATTTTGAGAACTATTTTTGGAGGATGATGGTGCTTAATCCAGCGAAATTCCACTGCAGTTCGAGTGATAGAAACGAGAGCCCGATTGTGATAGTTTCATAGTTTTGATGTTTTTAACGCGGCTTCAGGGGGTATCAATTTTTTTGCAGATTCCACTTATGAATTCTCTTTTCTTTTGAGGTAATTTTGACCCAGAAGAATCCAAGGGTATCACCTACAAGCATGTACAAACTTACTGCCTGTTGTGGAACACTGGTAACGGTCAAACGACCTCCTTTAAAGGAAGCGTCACGCACAGACAACCAACTTTGCCTCCTCTAAAGGAAGTTTCACGCACAGGCAACCAACTCTGTCTAATACATTCGAGCGTCGTTAAAGGAGAATTATTTTTGCTGGATAGCAGAGCTGTTGAAACTCGTAAATTTAAATTGTTTGGAAGTGACGAGTGTGAACAGATTATGATATTTCAGAATTCTTGGTGCATGTTCGTGTGGCTGGTTTGTAAGATTGGCCCACGAATTTCTAAAAAATTGTGTTTGAATTTAACTTGATTTGGTCGCAAGGGATTAATTTACGTGTTAATTTTGTAGTAAGGTGAAAGCTTGGTCGTAATGATGTGTTTTGGCCTTGGTTTTGGAAGTCGCTTTTGTTACTCATCAATTGTTGTTGAATGATCTCTCTCTCTCTCTCTCTCGCGTATTGAAGTTACTTCGCCTTAATTCTTTCATCGAGAACTGCTCATCAGCTGAATTCAGCAGCAATTTGTGACTGTTATAACTTGCAGTGAGTCGTAAGTTTTTTTGTTACGGACTTACGGTTTCTCTTGAGAGAATAAAGAGAGCCCGTAAGACTTTCCTTGTAGGTTTGAATTCCTCTTTCGAGACGGGACTCTGTCTATTCTCCTGAGGGAGACCGTATGTCCTGTGACAGTTTTGCTGTTCATTTTTTGTTGCTGTTCATTTTCTGACTGATCTCACCACCTGATTTACTCTGCTCACTCTTTAAGGAGCACCTCTGAATTTTTACTTGGCTTATTCATTTTAGTCGAGGATGATGCACTTCCTAATTCAGCTTTGGTTAGTGCATTGAGGTTGCTCAAATTAATTTTTTTGTAAGAAGGAGGAATTATTCTGGAGTTAATTCTCTAGTGAGGAATTATTTTTTGAAAACTTTTTAATTATGCATGATGTACAAATTCAAAGGAACTCCCTTCGTGTAATTTTGGTCCGTTGTTTTTGCTACAATTTGTCATCAATGAAAGACAATTTTGGTTTAGTTTTTGTGCATGTGTTTGTGCTGTTGCATCTTTCCAATGTGTCAATTACCCGGAGTGTCGGGCCTGTTGAACCAGTATCAAGTATCACTGCCAGATTAAAACTGTATATTACCATACTCTATTCAAAAAGTAATGAACCTGCCATACATGAACTTCGCGCTCCGATTCATTGGCTACTTTTGTTACACACTTGTTTTTCTTTGAAGAATTCAAAATGCAGTTATAAACCTTGATTTGGATGCCAGTGTTCAAACCGCTTGCGTCTGACGATGTGGCTCTTCAGGTCGATGCTGTGATTTTTGTGTGACTGAATCTCTTTGATGTATGAGTGAATGGTGAACTTCTTTTTTGTCTTACGATCTTGTTTGCGTTGAGGCATCTTGCATGTTTTGCTTGGATTAAAGATACCAATTCGATTTGCTTGATTCATCTGTGTGTGTTAGGCAGCGCCACTGTTTTATTTTTTTTATGGTCGAAGTGTTATTGCTTTTAAATGGGAGAGTTCTTGTCATGCTCCGCTATTTTGAAGATCGTTTTGTTACTGATCATGACCGCATGTATCTCGAGACCCGGTCGACCGACCTCTGAGAGTGCGATCGTGAACACATCAGCTCGTGCTGATCCACCTGTACCTGCCCTCCGTAGCGTTAAGAGACATTACTACTTCTTAACTAATGTTCATCTAATTCCTTAATTTTAACCCTCCTATTAAAGGCTCAAGCTCTTTTGCTCTGAATCGTGAACGTGCCTGTGTGGGGCTGTTATCGACGCCATGTATTCCGAAATTTTAAGAGTTCTCTTCTTGGAGAAAAAGAGTCTCGGTTAAAGGAGAATATTGGCTACGTTTAATAATTGTTCACTGAATTTTGGTAATTTTCTAGACCACTTCTACATCGAGCCAAAAGTGTGATGTAAAATTCGATACGCTTACTTTAATAGGAGGGTTAAAAGAGTGACAACCGAGAGAGCTCGACGACAAATACGAGCCTTGTATCTAGGTTACGTTCAAAGAGGAGACATCATCTTATGGCTCTAAAAAGGAGAGACACCTTATCATGAACTTTTGCTCTGTGTCTCCAATGTCCTTAGCCCGTAGGTAACAAATAGTAGAGTTATAACTTTTAATTTTGTTTGTATAAAGTGTTGTCTGCTTTCGTCCATAGGACTGCCTGTAGCTATGAGTAATGTCGGTTGTTGGATGATGCCTGTTCTCTTGGTCGAATAAAACTGCAATGCGTGTTAGGGGCCTCTGTCTCACTCAACGAGTGTTTCGTGGATGTGCTTTAGTCTTCGGTTTTGTGAACGCCGCTTTGTTGCAGAGCGGCCTCATTGCTTAGCAGTATCTTCATTCATACATTACGCAATGGTGAGATTTGTTCATCACACGTCTTTGAATCCGTCAGTTGATGGTTTGAATCTATCGGTTGATGGTTTGAATCTGTCAGTTGATGGTTTGAATCCGTCGTTTGATGGTTTGAACCTGTCGGTCGATAAGTTCCAATCCGTCTGTGTTTTATTCAAATTCGTTTGTCTTCTCAGTCGCTTCTTAAGTGTGAGCCCGTCGGTCATCACTATGACTCCATGGGTCATTAGTTTGATTCCTTTTGCCTTTGGTTGTAATCCATTGGTCCTCAGTTTGAATCAACCTAACACTGGTTACGAATCCATCTGTCGTGGGTTTGGAGGGCTCATTGGCTGCGAACTAGAAGTTCTCTTCTCCAAACTTGTGTTCTCTTGGTACTCTTGAGAGCATGTCACGTCTCAGGCCACCATCTCCCTGTGTGGGTTTGACTGCTTTGACTGTCACCTGGAAATGGGAACCAGGTCTTCTTTAGTAGCGTGTTGTGAAGTCCATTTTGTGGGGCAGGTTTGTGGTGTGTGTAGTAGGATTTGGTCCTTTATGCAATTTTATACGATGACTTTGTCTTTCTTGTGAGTGTACAGTTGGGCTGCATTAATTAATTTGGCTCGTTAATTAATTGCTATCAATTTGGAATGCTGTGTTACTACTTTTTTTCTAGGAGCAATTGATTTTCAGGTTTTTATTGAACGTGTTTTTATTTCTTGTGCACTTTTGGTTCGTATGGAATAATTCTAATGCTGTTTATGTTAAAACTCGGATCCTGTCTCGTTAAATTGTGATACTTAGGCTTACTGAATAGCAATTATTTACAGCTAATTGCGTGTAAAGTGTTCAATATTCTGCTAAATTCTTGACGGATGTTTTTAATGGATTTAATTTTGAGACATAGGGGTCAACGTTTGCTGGTGCAACCATCTAGCCGCCGCTCTTGGTACTGTGGCTGCATTAATGATACCGTCAGAGAATCAATGAAACTCTGACGATGTTCTTGATACCCTGGCTGTATTATTGATACCCAGATAATGTTCTTGATACCGTGGCTGTATAAATAATGATACGAAAATGTTATTGATACCGTCACTGTATTAATGATACCTTCGCTGTATTAATGATACGAAATTGTTCTTGATAACGTGGCTGTATTAATGACATCGTCACGATTAATGATATGAAAATATTCTTGATGCCACGGTTGTATTAATGATACCGTCGACGTGTTAGTTAATGATGTGTGCGAGATGTGTAGTATCATGACGGTATCGGGAACATTGCGTGAGGTCCCGAGCTAAAGGTTAGGTAAGCTTTCCTTTTGTTGAAATAGATTAGGTTTTTTGTTTCGTTACCGACTGTCTTTTTTCGGTTTCTCTGCGGTTCTGTTTTTCATCACATACTTCTTCAACTTTTATCTTGTTTCATGAACTTTTTTCTGAACTTACTGTTTCTATGCACCTTGTGTATAGATTCCACGTTCCCTTAACTCCATACTTAATTGTGCCTTCCTCCTTCCTCTTTTTTGGAACGCCTTTGTTGCGGTTAAGGAGGCTTAAACTAACATCTACTTTTATCAGTTACATTGTTTGTGTATTACTCATTGCGTCGTGGTGCTCGTGAAGGAATTAAATCCGACGTCCGTATTTGACTTGTATTCGAATCGCACAAATGTATTTTGTAACCGTGTTAGTGGTCAAATTATGTGTTAATTTCCAGTGTAACTCAGTCAAGGTTTTGGCCCTGGATGCATGAGGTGTACTTGAAGCTATCGTGGTTGTCGAGTTGTCGACATTTCGAGTTGTCGTGGTCAGTGCTGCTAAGTTATTCCATGTGCTCTTAGCAGGGTCATGAAATGTTCTATTGTCCCATTTGGTGCATGCACCAATACTTTAATGATGTTGCGAGGTTCAATTTTAAGTTGAAATTTAGCTTTCTGCCTCTGGTTTTCCCATATACGAATAACTCTCTGCGTAAACTTGTACTCAGGGGAAGGTAGACTGGATATTCTGAGCCATTTTTTACGGACTCTGGGAAAGGTAAACTGGATACTACGAGCCATTTTATTATTCTTAATCTCAGTGTACAGAACAGGAAATTCGTTGGTGCAACTTCTATGCAACTAGTGTGCAAAGGAATTTTACTCCCTTAAATTTTGAAAAAGGAAAAACTTCTATTCGTACGTCTTGGGTTTATAATGCTTGTATTCACGGGAATAAAAGTATTATTTCCCCCTTGAATTCGGTTTGTGGTTCTGCACCAGTTCGAGCTCCGAAAACCTTATTTATTGATGAATGAAAACATGGTTTCGCCTTTGAGTTCGGTTCGTGGTACTGAATCAGTTCAAGCTCCGAAATCTAACTTATTGATGTATAAAAATATGGTTTCCTGCTGGAAATCAGTCTGCGGTCTTATGAACGCTCAACCCGATGTTGCAGCTGCTCTTTTTGATTGTTTTTATTTCACTTATGCCAAAAGTTTGGGTTTGGCGTTCTGTCTCCTGCGATCCCTAAACTCGAATTTGTCGTTAACTCAGTCAATTATTATTATTATTTTTGTGCTTCTTTGACGTCCATGAAAGCTACGCAGTCCTTCTATTCGCGTTGGTTGGTTCTGACCAAATTTGTTACGCTTGTTCTCTTGTTAGGTTATGGAAACTACGTTCTAAGAGGTGTGTGCACCGACCGTCGCTTGTGTCTCGTTGCTCTGTTAAGGTGTAAGCAAAAGCGTCCTGTTGTTACGAAGGAAACTCTTGTATAGATAGGAAAATATTTATATCAAATTTATAGTAAATAAACGTTCAAATAATTTTAGCAGCTTTTAATTGTTCCTTTTCCGATTTCTATATAGCTTGGAGTTTGGAGCTTGGAGTTTGAATTTTGCTGTTTGAAGTTTGAATTTGACTTTCTCTTGTTATTTTTTTATTGTATTCGTTTGAAGAACTGATGCAGTGGAAGAATGATCGTGTCTGTTTTCGTCATTGTACCTTAAAGAGATGTATTAATATTCGGGATAACTCTAGCTATACATCGTGGCATCAGCAGCTGAAGTTTTGTGTGGACTTGGTTCTGTGGTTCAGTAACGCCTATTGTTTCCTGTGTGCTTTTACGTTTTTATTATGGGAGGCTAGCAACAGGTTTCCTGTACAAGTGATGTTAGAACTGTGGACTTGTGTACGTCTCTTCGTATTTTCCTCTAACACTTTGACCGCAATAGGTTAAACTGAAGTTCAATATTCATCTCGAATTTGTAGTCAATTTTAGTGGGCAAGTTTGAAAAGGGCAAACATTAACTGGATCGTGCCTTCATTTAGCTTTAATTAAATATTTATGAATGTTGAGTTTGTGACAACTGGTCGGTCAGCAGCATTATGAAAATCCCCTTCGCGGCCGCTGGTGGCACACGCTGCGGCCAAAGAGTTAACCGAGGAACAAATGGGTGATTTCAACTCGATTTCAACGTATCGCCAAATCCACTAGGCGCCACGTGCGAAAAAGATGTATGTTCTAGCGATTAATGGTCTGAACGCTCCAACACCGTTTGCTCAGGCAGTGACCCCTCAGGAGGAAACAATTATTGTATCTATGGGAATTAGCGCTCCCAGGGGGAAGATGTGAGGGCTCGAGCTGAAGATGTGAATTAGGTAGGCCTTCTTTTTATTGAAATAAAACATATTTTTTGCTATGTTAAGGACCACCTTTTTCGGTTCACTGCTGTCCTAGTGTTCAGTACCTACTACTTTCTTCTTCAATTTTTATCTTGTTTCATGAACTTTTTTCCCAACTTACCGTTTCTACGCCCCTCCTGCATCGATTCCGTATCCCCTAAAATCCATGCTAAATGGTGCCTTCCTTCTTCCTCTCTTCGATTTGCTCTTTTTTGTAGCGGTTAGGAAGGCTTAAACTAACTTATAATCTGATCAGCTCAAACAGTGAATCTTCGAACTATTCGAAGATTTCCGACCCTTAGGAGGCGCCAGATAGGCAATAAGTTTTGGTGAGTTAGGTTTGTCCATCCCATGCTACATGCGAAAAGGGAGATACTGTTAGGTTACCTTAACTATAGATGAATCTTAGGGACTTATGTGTTTGTTGCTCACTAAACTTCTTTCAGTTTTCATGCCTTGTTCGCTATCACTGCTTTGTTTTTGCTTCCTTTTCCTTCTCTACTGGATGTTTCTGTGCGCACCAAATACTGTGCGGGAACACACACACCTACCGCATAGATTATCTTTTTCTACAGTCTTTTTGAAATGGTCTCTCTTTTTCACGTTCTTGAGATCGCATTTTATGTGACGGTGGAGTCCTATAATAACTCAGAATAATTGCAATTCTTCTTACACGAAATGTTCTTCAAACCCAATGGCCTCTGAAGACCTGCTTATACAGAACTTTAATCTCTTATTTTCCTCGCCTTTGTGTACCAAATTAAATTCTTTTCGCGTCTTCCCTCATTAATTGATCAGTTTACTCGCTGATATTAGCCCTTTGTCGTGTGCTAGATCAAAAAGTTCGTGGCACAGTAATTCAACAATGATTATAATAGGAAGGTCGGATGAGAAATATTTCGGCTTTCTTTCCTGATGTTGAAAGTGAGGTTTGATTTCTGCGATGTATAACTCGCAGATATAATTTTTTGACTCTCGACTACATATTGAAGATCGACATCAGAATTACAATAACGTTGGATGAATAATACTTAGGTGTTGGTGTACAACTCAAGGACCAGCATGAAAATATCAGCTTGTACCATAAGTTCTGTCCGTTTTTTTTACTAGTATGTTAATGAGAGTTGAAAACATATCAAGCTTCCCCTCAGAGAGATACAACTGTTGTATCTATGGGAATTAGCGCTCCCAGGGGGACTATGTGTAGGCCCGAGCTAAAGGTTAGGTAGGCTTCCTTTTTGTTGAAATAGAGTAGGATCTTGTTTTGTTACGGGCCATCTTTTTTCGGTTCACTGCTGTCCTGTTTTTCAGCACCTACTACTTTCTTCTTCAACTTTTTCTTGTTTCATGAACTTCTTTCTTAGCTTACTGTTTCTGTGCACCTTGTGCATCGATTCCGCGTTCCCTCAACTCCATACTAAATGGTGCCTTCCTCCTTCCTCTCTTGGAACATCTTTGTCGTGGTTAAGGGAGGCTAAAACTTTCTTGTATAATAATAATTAAAATAATGACATCTCAAGCTACATTAATTTATTCAACAACATATTCCCTATCGTTAGTATCAACTTCTGACCACCTACTAACGAATTTTTCAATGCCTCGCTCATAGAAATCGTAGGTTTTTGAGTAAAAAAATGACCAATTCATTTTCATGTTGTGCATAGATTCATTGCATAGATGCGCAGGCATACGTGTTCGGTGGATGGCTAAAAAAAAATTATTAAATATCCAAAAGTATTTCACTGCAAAGTGCATGAAAGACCACAATGAACTGATTACCTCGCGGAATAGATCACAAATTTGTACCTTTCTCTGTGATAAAAGTTCAAACTTGTTACCGCATGAAAAGGGCCAGGACTTACGGTGCAACCTGAAATAACGTTATATAAAGAGTATTAAGACGCTGGTGTTCAACTCAATGACCAGCATAAAATATAACGCCATATGAAGGCTGTTTAGACGCCGGTGTGCAACTAGGGGATCGACATTGTAACATTAAGTAATAAAAATGAACGAAAAATATTTTGATGCTGGTGTGTAACTCATGGACCGACAGGAAAATAATCATTACTTTGGATGAAGAATATATAGAAGGTAGAACTCGAGGATCTGCATCACAATAATATGAAAAATACAACTGTTTTGATGCTGGTGTACATCTCGACCATCGACATTAAACAAATTATAATTTTGAATAATAAATATTTAGATTTAGACGCTTGAGTACAACTCGTGTATCGACATCAAACCAATAATAACTTTCGGAGCTGGCCTCCGAAACGATTTCGATTTCATTTGAATAAAATAACTATTTTTATTAGCATTTTCTTTACTTTTCAATTTTAAAATAATATCTTAGAGTGGACAATATTCAGACGCGTGTGGCGATGCCCCAGGGGAGGCTGGGAGGCCAGACCTCAGACGCAGGCGTGAGGGTGTGAGCCCTGGCCGGCGTGTGGGCCTGGCGCTCTGCAGCTCGTAAGGGAACTGCTGCGATCCCTGGGCTCCCAGCAGCTGTTGTACTGGACCGTCCTGTCCAGTGCTGGACCGTCCTGTCCAGTGCTGTATTGTCCTGTCCAGTGCTGGACCGTCCTGTCCAGTGCTGGACCGTCCTGTCCAGTGCTGTACCGTCGTGTCCAGTGCTGGACCGTCCTGTCCAGTGCTGTACCGTCCTGTCCAGTGCTGGACCGTCGTGTTCAGTGCCGGACTGTCGTGTCCAGTAATGGTCTGTCATGCCCAGTAATGGTCTGTCGTGTTCAGTGCTGTACTATCGTGTCCAGCGCTGAACCGTCCTGTCCAGTGCTGGTCTGTTGTGTCCAGCACTGGACTATCGTGTCCAGTGCTGGTCTATCGTGTCCAGTGCTGTACCGCCCTGTCCAGTGCTGGTCTATCGTGTCCAGTAATGGTTACTATTCATCTTCGACAGCGATTGATGTAGTTTACAAACTTATTTCTCGCTTTTATTTTGCGCTTCGAGCTGAGAATTTTTTTTTGTAAAACACGCTGTTAATAAAACGTACTGCTCCAGGTCAGTTGTTATTTTAATGAGATACGCTACTGTTTGCACCTTGTTATTCTCTATAAAAAATGTATCGCTTGAAACATTTTTGATGAAAATTTTTCTCTTGGCACGTGGGTATTTTCTATACGAAACGTATCTCCTAACACGTTATTTTCTATGAGAAATGCATCTCTTGACACATTATTTTCTATGAAAAACGTGTCTATTGACACGTTATTTTCTATGAGAAACCTTCCTCTTCACAGGTTATTTTTTATGCAAAAAGTGTTACCGCAGAGCGCGAGCAGACAAATGGCAGACCTAGGCGAGGAGCAGCTTCGAGAGATCGTGCAGAAGCAGATCGCTCGACTCAAGGAAGAACTCGAAGATCTCGAGGACCTCAAGTGAGTATGCGGGTCAATTTTGCTTCCATTTTAGTGTTTATTATAACTCAAATTATTGATGTCATTTCAGGTGTCGATGTTGTACTTGAAGCCGTGGAAAGAGGGAGCAAATTCTTATGTGGATGAAAGAATCAGATTATCAATTGTTGTGCAACCGTTTTCGGTTTTATTTTCGGTTCAAGTATCAAATTCTCATTTGTTTAGGAATTGTCTTCTCTTTTATCTTTGGTTATGAAATGTGGAATTCTCATTTGTTTAGTAACTATTTTCGGTTCCTTTGGCTTACTAGGTATCACATGGTTATTTGTTTGATTATTTGTTTCCTGTTTCTTTGAAAGTTCACCAAGTATGAAATCCTCGTTTGTTTGATGACAATTGTCTGCTTCTCCGGTTTAAAAATTATTGCATAAATTGAAGGGTAGAAAGCTTTAGTGGACTACTCACAATGGATTTCCTATGCAAGTAGTCCACTAAACCTTTCTTCCCTTCAATTATAAAGTTTGTGGTATTTAACTGGTGGGCTCTGCGTTGCCCTCAGGAGCTCCGTGCCTGAGAAGGAGTACACCGAGTTGAAGCGTTGTCTGGAGGCGCGGCTGCTACAGACGCAGGGCACGCTGCGCAGCATGGAAGATGGCTCTCTGCTGGGGCAACCCGTGAGTTGTCGCGTCTTCTGCTGCTATACAGGGTGTCCACCACGGTAGAGGAAACATGGTAGAGTCATTTCTATGGGGAAAAATACACCTCCTCTTGTTCGGCTAGCTAATAGTACGGCTTTACTTCAAACAAACTTTATGACATCACCATTGCGACATGTCGTTAGGATAACAGTTGTACCAGATTTGGGGCTAGCAGTGTTGTCAGATGCAATTTGAGCGCTGGTATTGGTTCGTTGCTATGACGTCAGCATTGCTATACGGTCGACGAAAAAAAGACTGGTTTGACTCTCCCTTGTTTCTTCTACCGTGGTGCCCACAAAATGTGTCTCCACTGACCAATGTATGGATGTATGATAGCAAAACCATGTAACAGTTGTATGGTTCCGGTATCATAAATGCATATGTACATCGGTCAGTGGATAATTTTTTGTGAACACCCTGCATAGTCGCACCCTTGCACCCCAGCATCTTCTGCTACTAAATAGATCCAACCCAAATTATTTTCTTCACAGTTTTCTTGAACAGAATACTGAGTCGTTTAATGAACGTTTACATTTTTTTAATAAGGCGTCATGAATAAAAAGGTTAATGCTATGCTGGTTTTCATTATTCGTACTTCTTGTTTATTGTACAGCTTTTCTTACGATGCAGCTTACCTTTATTTTAAGTTCTCAATTGTTTTTCGGCTTTTCAATTCACACATTAGGCTTCATCATTACTTCACTTTTTTTTCGCAGCCGACCACAATTTCCTCACGTCAGTTGGGCCGTGACGCCACGACGCCGCTGCGTGAGGAAATACGTGCCTTGGAACGACAATTCCGCGACAACGCTCTAACTAATCTCGCCTACACCGACGCTAAGGTGTGTAGTCCCTGGTGGTCTAGTGGTTACGAGACCTGGCTCTCACTCCACAGGCCCGGGTTCGAACCCCGATTGGGGAGATTGTATGAGGCATCTGGGAAATGTCGCTTTGTGTTAAGTGAGTGAGGGAAGACGGGTGAAGGGTGGAAGTGGTGATGTACGTGTGTATAATAGAAAGAATTGTGAGCCCTAACGAAAGCTTAGACTGTCGTCTGATCTCGTTCTCAAAGTTCTAGCTTTGCTCCTTGGTTAGCGCAAGCGACGGCTCAACTTGTTGCATGCTATGAATGAGAAGTTATGGGAGGGCAAGTATTATCATTCAGGGAGTGGTCAAGTCGGAGTGGGAAGAACTGATGAAGGTACAATCGGGAGAGAGGCAGGGCATAACAAAATGGCAGGTATAATGGGATTTGTGAAATTAACTCTACGGATTTTACTCCTAATATTTGAGTATCGAATGTTAGACTTTGGATGATTTTTTCATCAATGTCACTCAAAGGAAATGATTGTGGCGATCGCTGGGGGATATTTAATTAGCCTCTAGACGTTTGTGTGAATTTTGTTGATCTTTATGTCAAATGTCAGTGGGGATAAAGGTCAACTAAAAGTTTGTGTATCTGAGCCATTCAGAAGCGGTTTGCATGGAACGTTGGAATTAAATGGTAAAAAGTTTTAGTTTAGTGTTAGATTATTTTGCGGTTGATCTTAAAATAAAAATCGGCGAAAATGCAATATACATTTTTTGGTTCAGTGGTAGAATATCGATTTCAGAAACGGTTTTAATACACAATTATTCGACTCTGTAATGCACGTATCTTGATTCTCAGATAAAAATTAAAAGATGGAAAACAAATTTAAGATTAAAAATCTCAAACTCAGTATTATAAATTCCTTGATTCCTTAATGAGAATTACGCAGTTGAAAGTAGTTTAATTATAAAATTATCACTGCACTTGATAATGAGCCTCAACAGCATTTTATTCTGCTTCTCTTCATTCAACTAAATTTCTTTATGAGCGCTTCTATTTCCTTCCTGTTTTTCGCAAAGTAATTCCATCTCACAAGTCTTCATTAAGTATAATAAAAAAAGTGGATCATTTTGATTCGAGTATTCGATCAAATGGGATGCCGTGAAGTATTTGAGTATTCTTATGTTTTATGTCTTTCCAATTCATTGTAGCATTGATGAAATAATTGTAGCACTTGGCCCAAGTCGGCCTCTTGCAGCAGCTGTAATAATCACACTTGGCGCAGGTCTGTCTCTTGCAGCTGCTGTAATAATTACATCTGGCGCAGGTCAGCCTATTGCAGCAGCTGTAATAATTACATCTGGCGCAGGTCAGCCTCTTGCAGCTGCTGTAATAATTACATCTGGCGCAGGTCAGCCTCTTGCAGCTGCTGTAATAATTACATCTGGCGCAGGTCAGCCTATTGCAGCAGCTGTAATAATTACATCTGGCGCAGGTCAGCCTTTTGCAGCTGCTGTAATAATCACACTTGGCGCAGGTCAGCCTCTTGCAGCAGCTGTCGAGCGTAGGACAACTGACGGAGAGCGAGAAAAGTTTCCTCTCATGTCACACACAAACACCGCGGCTCGTGGAAGCGTCGGGCTCTCAATCAGGCGAGTTGGGGGACCACTTTTGGAGTCCAGTTGTTGTTTGGCAGAGTGTCTGTTGATCATTAATATTAGTTATCGTTTTGATCAATTTAACCATGGATCGGTTGTTTTGCAGAGTGTCTATTGATCGTTAATATTAATTTATTGTACTGATCAATTTACCAAGAATCGGCTGTTTTGCAGAGTATCTGTTAATCGATTGTGTTGAGTTATCGTATTGATCAATTTAACAATATCGGTTACTTTGCAGAGTGTCTGTTGGTCGTAAATATTAAATTATTGTAATGATCATTTCACCACTATTGGTTTAACTCCATACTAAATAGTGCCTTTCTCCTTCCTCTTTATGGAACGTCTTTTTATGCGGTTAGGGAGGCTCAACTAACGTCATATATAATCTACCGATATCAGTTTTACGCCTAGCGTAGCGTATTGATAAATTTATCAATATTAGTTTAACAACATAAGCATTTTGTACTGATCAATTTAACCCTGGATCTTATGAGGCGTTTCACTCAATCAGGTCAGTAGCTGACGTACTAAATTTTGATGTTTTTCCCCACTGTCAAATATTTTCAGGAATCCATTTTCATCGCAGGTAAATCGTTTGCGTCCGCGTAGAAGGGATTTTTTCATAACAATCAGAGTCTATTTTGATCGTAGCGATGCTTCAGAGCCATCGTTTTATCATCGCCTAACGACGCTTTTCCAGAAAAAACAATGCTTGTAGTTCGCTCAGTAGTACATTCTTCCATGCAGAGGCCAATTTTGTTAGTGACAGGAAGCTAGCTATTGTGCAAACTTGCCTTAAAAACTGAAATTCATTTTTATTTGATGAATTTATCCTCCAATAAATTCACGAATTTTTCGGATAAATGAATTCCACATGCAAATTTGTCTACAGGTAAATTTGCGATTTTCTTGGATTATTAAATTCTACATGCGAATTCATCAGCGAGTTATACCATTAGGCTTGGGTAATAATTTATTAAACATTCCCTGTTGCAGCAATAAGTAACGAATATTTGTTTTCTGCACAGGTGTGAGCGAGAAGTTACTGCAGGCTGCTGCAAAACAAACGTAACAGCAACTCTATGGTTGATGCCCGGCGATCTTTTTGGGGAGGTTTTGTCTCGTACTAGAATTTGGAAAAATTAATACACGGAATAGAGAGTGAAATTTACACGATGGTTTATATGGAAA
Organism: Platorchestia sp. MABIK; assembly: GCA_014220935.1. NCBI lineage: Eukaryota > Metazoa > Arthropoda > Malacostraca > Amphipoda > Talitridae > Platorchestia > Platorchestia sp. MABIK. The sequence continues at coordinate 31,651 of JACJUY010002740.1, forward strand.
CGATCTTTTGGATAGGTTTTGTATTGTACTGGAATTTGACCCGAAGGCAAAATGGTTCACGGATTAGAGAAAGAAAATTACACTACGGCCAATGTGGAAACGATCTTTTGGGAAGGTTTTGTATTGTATTGCAACTGGGCTTGAAGTTAATATGGCACACGGAATAGAGAGTGAAAATTACACGACAAATTTTGTGGAAGCGATCTTTTTGAGGAGGTTTTGCATCGTACATGAATCTTACCTTCATGATGAAACACATTAATCACATATAAGAAGTAGCTAGTGATGTAGCAAGTATTATATATAACACGCAGCTCTAGCCTGAGGCGCTGCTTTTTTCACAAATTATGTTTTAAATCGGGAAGTTCTTTATAGTGGGAGCTACGAATTACTGCTCGATGAAAAATGTGTGCATTTTTTCGTGAATTCAGTCAAGTCGAAGAGCAATATTCATATTGCTCCGAAAATGATCTCAAATTGGAATAAATTTGCTACAAACATGCTTGTGTTAATCATGATATATACGATGAAAGATGTTTTATTTTTAAGGATTTTTATTCCACAAGTCACAATTTGGTATGACAGAGACAGTTGGCGAGGTAGTTCTTAGACGTATTTTCTTGCTGTAGTTTCGAATGAAGCGTGTTTATCCTAATATAGGGCGCTGTGTTAAAGTTCTAACTTCCATTTCACTTCCTTTTATTGCAATTTGACTGTTTCTATCTGTCGTATAAAGCATGTATTTGCATCACGAAATGATGCTGTGGCTCTTTTTTTAGTTTTAATTTCTATTTCTCTTCCCCTGTTTTGCCGTATTTGGACTATCACATTTCCACATACATTCTAACGTTCATGACTGAGTAGAGAACATTTCGCCTTGTTAATTTTTTAAAAGTCCCGGAGTACCATAAGCTAATCTGGGATGTGGAAGTTCCTTATTTTTAAAGTAAGACTCAGGACTCTTCACATGAGAACTGTGGGGAGGTGAAAACGGTGAAGAATTTCTACCGATGTCATGAAAGATATTAACTGTAAGATTGTCACAATTAACTTGCCTCGAAAACTAGGATTTAGAGAAATTCTGAAAAGGCAGGTCATGTACACTTATCCTAAGCTAGGGGCAGCCATGATTTCTAATTGATAAGAAACGTAGCCCTACATTTAGTATTATCATCATTAGAGAAATTTTTAGATCTCTTTGGTGTCAACAAATGTCTGTAACTGATGATTAAAGTATTGGTATATTTTACAATTTTTATTTTACCCGAAATCATAGGCATTTAAAAAAAAATAACTCACGCCTGTGTATAACATTCAATGAGAGGTCGTTGTGCGGTCGAATACATCTGCTTTTCCGATATGGAAATTAATACGTCACTGAAGTTGAAGTTTTTTACTTCTTGGAAGAGCAGTAGGAGAGTGTAGAGAGACGTCCGGGTTGTATTTTGGAGTCAAACTTTGCCCCTTTACCTCTACACTTCCAAACTTCAATTGTGAGAATTCGAAATCTTCTTAAGCAGACAAAAAAATTGTCATCTTATTTAGCGAAATTCAATGAACGTGAATTCTATAAGAAGAACACATCTCAGTGCCTCATAATTGTGGGGAATTTGCAATTTTTTTCGTGATCTTTCAAATGCAATTCTTTTCTTGATCTTTCAAATTTGGTTATTGAACACTGCTGTCACGTACTGACTTGAATGAAATAGTATGAAATAGTTTTAATGAAAATGTACAGTTACTTTCAAAGTCATAAATAATGAAAATTTTGAATGGTAATTTTGTATTTAATTATATTTCCAATATCTTTAAATTTTTCAATTTATGATTGCGAGTTCTCTGCATGGCAATCGTGTAATAGGATGTATTGGTGTGAGAATAGTGCGTTAAGTTCTCAATCGCATTATGTCCCAAAGAAATTCAGCGAACAGGTCCTGCCTCGAGAACACAGAAAAACCCCGAACAAAAATGGGCCACGAGATGTGAGTTTGTCTTTCATCCGACTTGGTGAGTACCCGTAATATCACCATTATTTCTATTACTACTTACCATACACCCCGTTTCACCCCCGAAGACGCGACAGAGGCGTTTCATCAACGTATTCGATATACCCCAGTTCAGCATTTCCATGTACAAGGTGGATATCCTTTCTGCCGTCGCCGTCTGGCGGCATAGTTGCAATTTGGAGGTAACGTTTCATTTGATGCTGGCATAAAATGCCGTACAATTCGCCAGGACTAGGAAAGAGACCATTACGTCTCTAACTTGCCAGTTTACGTCATCTGTCGCACGTCTCTGCAACTACGTGCAGGTGAGTACCCATTATAATTTTAATTTTTACAAGCTCATTGTGTGTATTGTTTGTCAATGCTGTGTTTATCTTTCCCTGGTGCAAATTGCACGATCATTTGCATGTTTGTATGGAGGTGTGCCTTTCCTCCGATCTGCGAAACCCTTGTTAATGCAAATTAGCAATAATCCGTCAAAATTTACTTTAAATTCATCACATGCCTGTAATAAAAGACAGTTTATTCCCTACAAAAGTAATACACAAACTTTCATTGGTTTTAAAATGTCTGAACATATAGATCCTTAGTTAATGAACTGACATATGGGTGTCGTAATATATATGACAGTTGTCGAAACAAATGATTGAGAGAAAGACATGAGAAAATCTTCCCCTTTGTTAGGTTAATCTAAGTTTCATAATGCATGTATAAAAAAGTCATGAGAAAATAACACAATATCAGAAAGATAACATACATAATCTTGTTAGTGCGCACTTACATTGAAATACGAGCTTAGGAACTTGCGATATCAGGGATTAATGTTGAAAGTAAAAAAGGCGAATTTAAATAATTCATCGTCTAAGATTGAAAGGTCGACATTCGGAACTATCTTATCGTTCTTACGTATCAACTAGTATGCTAAATAACGAGATCGAAGAAAATATTTTACAACATCACGAATAATATTTCATACATAAATAATGCTTGCACAAAAGAGTTATCTGAGTTAAATTGTTGCATCATGCTAATTAAGATATTTTCCAACACTATTGGGCCAATTTGTTAAATTGACAACCTAAATAATGCTGTCATAGCCTAATCACGAGCGTCAGAAACGAAAAATTGTCATTCTAGTCGTCCGATAACAATATACGGCATGAATAAAAAGAAAACAGCTCATGTCCAATGAACTTAATACATGATATGAATTACATTATGTTAAAATGTTTTGATATAAAGATCCTTAATTGACAAACATACACGTGTATCGTAACAGCCCATGTCAATGTTGGTACAAGAGATTGGCAGAAAAACGTAAAATTTATTCTCATTGCAAATTATTTAAGTTCGATGAATGTTTATGAATGATTGTAATAAAAGAAACATAAAAAAACACACTGGGTTGAAATGCTTTTAACAGTTTCCATGCACAGTACATCGGCATATGAGCCTTGACTTCTGAAAAATCAGGGAACTAACTTAAGACTTAATAACGGGGACAAAATGCCAATATAATTTGCCAAGAGTGCTATTAATGTCACAGTTTTAGAAGTTTAACGCTTGAATGAAATCTCTTATACATTTCCACAATGCCAGAAATGGATAAATTTTAGCAACTTTTCGAGCTTACCTTCGAGCAACTGGGCTTCTTTGAGTCCTCTCTCGTTAATGATGCAGCACTCGTCGGTCGATTTTACTGGCTGGTTTTCAGTTAAAAATCGTAGATTCGAAGGGAAATGTGAGAGGTTTCGACGCTGCGGTCGTTCGTCGATATGGCGCTCCATTTTGCTGACGCAAGCAGTCCCCGCGAGTTGGGTCATCGAAACTCAAAGCCGCGAAGTCGAAGCATCTCCTCGTGATGACTTTCAGTGCTTCTTTCAATTGAACTCCTCTGAAATATAACGGAAATGGGCCCCCAAAATACTCCTCTTTACGGGTTTGCTGCAACTTTGCTATGAAAATGTCATGTTTATGGTTGAAGTGTTCTTCACTAAAATAGTAAACGTGCGCTACGGTTGTCATCTGCGGGGACCTGGCCCGTGACCTACGTCATTCTCACCAGCTCATCACAGCCTCTTTGTTATCGCTTCCGCTGAAGAATAACATACGACAGTTTTTGCTCCCCTCGAACAGTAACCCATTTCGAATCGAGTGAAAAGAACTGAATAGAGGATGCCACAATGGAACGGAGTAGAATAAAATTGAGCAAAAGATGAAAAGATAATAATAGTGATAAAATAGAATGGAATAGAGCAGAACGAAAGGGGAAAGATTAAAGTACAAAAGGGGTGAGTCTAGTTATTCATTTTTGGGTTCCATGCCAAATCGTGTAGCAATTTCCTGCCTAGGAATAACAGCTTATTTCAAGAGTGTGAGAATTAGAGAAAAGGGAATTTCTCCCTCATTTTTTTGCAGGAATAGATATTTTCTTTGTTTGCGGCTTTAAAGCTTTGAGAAAATTTTTGTTTGCTGTTGGATCTGAAGCTATGCGTGTATATTTACCGCATGCAGAAAATGCCAGTGTTGAATGAAGACGCACAAATTTGAAATAATATTAGCATGTTGATAGGTCGGTGACCAACCGGTGGTCACTGAAGGGATAATCATAATGGTAACTGGATAACCGGTGGTCACAAACTTAACTTTTACACATATTTGATGAAACTCAAATGAAGGCACTTTACAATTATTCTTTCATTAATTTTAATGTCAAGAATTAGAATTGTTAAAGAGTTGGAGATTGACCTTCAGTGTAGCACACCGCAATTACTGTGTAAAAAATGTAGGGAGATCCAATGGGCGATAATACTTTTTACCATCCCACAACATCGAAGCAAACTTCTAATTAAAGTGTCCACACCGAGCTCTAATTGAGTTTCGAACTGTATAAATTGATGTATTAAAATGAAAACTTTCACTGCGTTTAGGTTACAGTCGCTACTGACGAACTAAATTTCATGGTTGTCAATCAGTAGAGTAGACCGCACCTTATCTCGGGGACTTCGCGATCTACTAATATTTTGACTACGACGTGAGCCACCAGTGGTACACGGAGGTAATTTTTATAATACTGCTGACCGACCAGTAGTCACCTACTCAATTTTCATGAACACTTACTGAAAGGTAAATAATGACACGATTAAGTTAATGGTAGCTATTTTCAACATTCCTTACTGCAATTGATTTTCAATTTGAGTTGAATGTTAAATTCAGTTTTACCTGCCTCAAAATCCTAGGGATGTGTCATGAGTTTCCAATGACCTCACTCTGAAACAGAGATTGTGGTTGAACCGCAACGGATTCGTAATGAGGTTTCAATGTATAACACGTGGCGAATAAACGTTCTAATTTACTAATTCGCTTTGGTTTTTGGTTTTTAGTTTTTGTCATACTGCCTCGCGATGCAGGAAAGGGTTGACTCATTTGTAGAGTTGTGCACTATCGTAGATTTGACATTCGTTGTCTATTGCGCCGGGTGCTGCGTGGTTGTGAGGGGGGGCTCAAGGCTGCTGACCGATCAGTAGTCACTAACTCAATTTTCATAAATACTTAATCATAGCACGATCCAATTGATGTTTTCTATTTACAAAATTCCCTATTACTATTACTGTAACTTTAAACTTGAGTTTAACTCACAACTGTTCTTCAGTTTAACTCATCGCGGTCAGCGTACAAATGTCAACTTCTTGCACGACGTTTAAAAAAAATCAAACTCGAGTTGGTTCGAAAGTTGGGACGAATTATAACCATAATTGCTTAAAAAACATTTTTTGTTCTCTCGATACCCTGTACATCATCGTACAACTAAGTGTGTAGCTCGCTGAAGGTAGTAACTTGATTTCAAGTCACGGGAAGCCCTCTATCTCTTTCTTTTTTAGAAACCCCGGTCAGTAATTCTTGTAAGAAGGAGACCGTGTTGTCTATTACTTTAGTGACTGTCTTTCGATTGTCTTCTGGAGCTTGAAATTGAGAAACCTCGGAAAACGCCGAAACTTCCCACAAACAGCATCAGGCTATGATGGGAAGCCGCTGTTTTGCTGACGTTTGCACCCTGCTTCCATTGATGACGCAGCCGCAGAGCGACACAACGAAGGCGTCGAAGAATCCTCGCGTGCTGTTCCTTTGGCTGTGGGGAAATAGGAACTTTGAAAAAGAGTCCTTTTAACGCAATTTATTTTTAAATTGATGTTATTTTGTGAAATCCGTTGGTCACTGTTGGTTGTTAATAAATTTCAGGGGTGATAAGCTTGAAAAAATCCTCGTGTGCGGTTCGTTTGACTGCGTGGAAAGGGAGACGATCGAAAAAAGAGTTCTCTTGATGCTATATTATTTTTGAAATTAAAAATGTTTGGTAATATCTGTTGGTCATTCCTTGCTTTAGAAATTTGAAATACTTTATTTTCTAACTTCTCAATCTTGCGGAAATATTTTGTGACATCTGCTGGTCACTCATTGCTTGTCAATATATAAATTTCAGTCGTTACAAGTTTATAAGAATCCTAGTATTGCGTTCGTGGCTTCGAGGATGTGAAAACGATCGAAAAGAGTCCTTTTGACGCTATTTTATTTTGAAGTTCAAAATATTTCGCGACATCTGTGGCTCACTCTTTGCTTGTCAATAAATTTCAGGCGCAACAAGTTTGAGAATTAGAGCTCAATGATTTCACTTGTAGCATACGCACAAATCGGGTTTAATTCATAGTTCAAAATAAAATTAGTTTGAGCGGGAGATGACTATCGTTGAGAGTTAGCATTAATTATGAGGTATTTTAAAACCTTTCCCTGAAGGGACGATTTGTAAAGCCAATATTTAAAACAGTGCAGAAACACAAGCCTGTTGCGCTTTGTCCAGCCGTGTTCGCTAAAGTTGTCTTTTTTGTTGAAACGAGACAACCAGATGGTAAATTAAAATTGTACACTAATCCGAATGTGAAAGAACACAAATCCGATTCTCTATCCGATTATAAGAGGATGCAAATCCGATTATCTATCAAAGTAAAATAATAATTTAACAAAGAAATAATCAAAATAAGCAATTTGAGGGACAAAGAACAGTAGAAACGACTTTCCAGGAACTATGGATATATTTCCTGGCCCTCCCTAGTGAGTATTCAGATTCTGAAAGATATTTAGCCACTAAATCAAGCTAATATTCCATGAATGATAAAAATGTATTTTAAAGCATATTACGTTAAAAGGTCAGCTAAAATTTGTCAGAAATTCAGTACAAGGATGAACTGCAATGAAATATACAAAAGAACTTATGTAACAGTCGTTTCCGTTACCTGCAGAGCAAAATGGAAAAAAATGTGCTGTGGGAACTAGTGCCCCAAGGAAAACTGTTAGGTTACCTCAGGACTTTTATCTTTTGTGCCCACTTTCCTTCTTTGAGTCTTCGTTTCCTTTCTCGTCATCTCTTTGTCTTTTATTCCTCATCCTTTCTTACTGAGTTTCTAAGCGCAGGGTATCCTGTCTAGGGAGACACCTTGTGCATGAAATCCCCATATTCTATACTCCATACCAAATGATTCCTTCTCTTTTATCTATTAAAATCGCATTTGTTGTGGCTAGGAAGTGTCAAACTAACTGATTCAATAATAATAATAAAAGTAAGCACAAAATAAAGTGTCTCTTGCGTCCATTCCTCCTCACAAGTAAATCCTTTCAACACTACGATTCTTTTTGCGTTGAGTGGCGCGGTATCCGCTAAGACCAGACTGTTTTTACAGCGGACGTAAAAATTGAAGTTTATTTAAGTTTTTCTCCCAAACAAAGAACCTCCTTTCGTCTTTCCTGTCTGCTACAGGTCGTCCACCGCACCTCACTTGTATCCCGCAATTTAGAACGAAGTTTTAGAGGAAGTTTTTGATACGACCGCATTTTTTTACGAAACGATTGCTTCCATGATTCAATTGTAAACACTATTAATGTTTTTGAGTTCAAGAGAAGGTAAGATCTAGCGAGAATTGAATCTCGAGAATTCTCATCGGACTCGGGAATATTTCTATCAGGGGCTCTTGCATATTAATTCGAACCCAAAAGAGACCGCACTCTGAGACTAATGGGGTTCCTGTATTCCTTTGAAGTTCTCTCAGCACACACGAAATTCTAAGTGACTTAGGAAACTCTATTCATTGTTTTCCAACTTCTTCTATCATGAATGAAGTAGCGGAGGGCTGCTGGCAAAAAAGCGTCTTTTTCTGTTGCTAGCCGCTTTTAACTTGTTAAATTATCTTTTCCGTTCACTCGCGCCTCTGCTTCTCGAGAACTGCTTCAAGACTTAATTTGGAATCCTGGAAGTGAGTTTAAAAGTTAGCTAATGGTTCAAATTTACTGGATTCTGAAATATCCTCTTCTTGAGAGAATTTGTTACGTGAGTTTAAGAGAAGTTTTGATGGGGGGTTGTATTTATGCCACGGAATATCCTTTCCTCAATTTTAGATTCTAATAAAAGCAAGCACAATTTGTGCGTGGCATAAACTCGCGATTTTTAAAGCGTTTGAAGCGTACTAATCAATATTTATTTGTACCAAGGAGTAACTCGTTTCTATTTACGGAATATTGGGATCCTCTGGTTGTACACAATCACATGGGAACTCCTTTGTTCCCGAATAATAATTAGTTTTCATTTTTTTAAAAATGAATGCAATAAATAGAAAAATTAGTCCTCGCCTCGAATTTAGTTCCTGTTTGTCTGCAATTGAATGTAATAAATGAATAGAAAAATTAGTCGTCGCCTCGAATTTAGTCCCGGTTTGTTTATAAATGAATGCAATAAAAAATAGTCCTAGCATAGAATTTAGTCCCCGTTTGTTTACAAATGAATGTAATAAGTAAATAGAAAAATTAGTCCTAGCCTCGAATTTAGTCCCTGTTTGTGTATAAATGAATGTAATAAATAAATTGAAAAATAAGTCCTCGCATCGAATTTAGTTCCCGTTTGTATGTAAATGAATTTAGTCAAGCAATAAAAAAAGTCCCTGAATCGAAATTTATCTCCAATTTTCGACCAATACAATGCTTCTTGTTTCAAGCAATGGATGAATGGAATACTAACTTCAAATCATGAAGTATATTATGATCTTTGATCTGATGTAATACCTTTCAACTTTAAGGAAAAAATCTGAACCGGATTCAGCACCCAGCTGTTCGATGGTCAGTTTCGAATCAAATAACTATTCAAATCATACACCAAAAGAAAAAAGCTGATCAGTGATTCTAGTGTCTGTTTTTTTACACAGGCTTAGATATCGACATTTAATTACTGTCCGGGTAAATTTCACACAGAGCTTCTATGACTCAATGTTTTCTTCAGTATAACATAAGAAATTTTTAAACTTAAATCTTATAATTTCATGATTTCGATACTTGAAAATTTTTTGAAACAAGTACGAAGAAAAGAATTAAATTATATATTTATTTAGTAACTTTTCGTTCGGAGAAAAAAATCTAGTTGCAACTATCGGAAAAATAGTAGCAAATTAATTGTAGCCGGGCTTTCGCCATAATGTTTTCTTTGTTCATTCCTTGCACGAATATCTTTAGCTTTCCCGAAGACGGATCTTCACCGACTACAATTTATTACATCCTGTTAATTCTATAATAAGAACCTGAGCTCACAATAATTTATCTAAGACTGACACAACGTTAAACTTGCGGAGCTCATTTGCGCCAAAGTTGCTCTCGATTTTTATCGGAGCATTTAAAGTCTGGCATCCAGAGGTTGTGAGCCGAGCGCCTTCATTGGCTTGCCTTGATAATTCAATTTCCTCTTGTTTACAAGAAACCCTAAAGCCGAAGTTAAGCCTTGAGCTGCTCTCGACTTAAACTAAGTCACCAACAGATTAATAATCTCCGGCCAACAGACCTTCCCTCCCGACATGGGATCCCTCGCGATCAGTGTGGGCTGTGAGGGAGCAGCTTTATTTCTAGTTTCTGTTTCTATTTTAGCTTTATTTCTAGTTTCCGTTTCAATTTTTATGGAAGAAATAGGCGCTCAGGGACGTCAAAACTGTCTCGTGTAAATTGGCGTTCTCTCAAAACGGTCGGACGTAGGATATACAGAATTCATTTCGGAATATACGTTTTATGAGTGTGTTGTAATGAAGCTGTTGTGAATGTCATGAAATTGTTACAAAAAGTGGCAACAGTAGGATCTGAAGAAGTGATTCTGAAATGTAAGCTCTAAGAGTGTACTGTAATGCAGCTGTTGTGAATACATCTGAAAATTGGTATCAATTGGTAATTGATTTATCATTTATTAATTCATTGGAGAAATTGATATTAATGATACGACAGGAATTCTATTCAAATGCAATCAATAGGAGTTATTTCATTTTTAAATTGATGTTATTTTGTGATATCTGTTGGTCACTCTTTGCTTGTCAATAAATTTCAGGCGTTACAAGCTAGAAAGAATCCTCGTGTGCGGTTTGTTTGGCTGTGTGGAAAGGGAGACGATCGAAAAAGAGTTCTTTTGATGCTATTTTATTTTTGAAGTTATATATATTTTGTAATATCTGTTGGTCACTCCTTGCTTTAGAAATTAAAAATACTTTATTTTCTAACTTCTTAATCTTGCCGAAATATTTTGTGACATCTGTTGGTCACTCATTGCTCGCTCGATTTAGATGGCAAGCTCAAGTGTAAAATGAAGTATCTAGTTCAGTAACATGTTGAGACGAAAAAAAATAGGATTGGAGCTGAAATGTTACTCGAGGTACTAAGCCAATTTCTTCGTTGTAAAAATGAAGGAGTTACACCTCGGAGAAAAGAAGAGAGAACGAGCTGTTCTGTGATGAGCTGAATAACGCTCGAATTCTTCGCTTTTGATTATGAATATTTCAAGATTTCAGATGTTTCAACACCAGTATTTAATTTCTTTCTTGGTTGAATTCGAATATTTGAAATTTTGAAGAGAAATTCATGAATTCAGGTAGATTTTCAGCAGCTGCGTGTCATGGAACAACAAGCCTGGCATTAGGAGCTTCAGTCGCTCAGTAAAATGCCTAATTGTAATTGGTTTTCTCAGAATATTGTGGCACTTTAAGCCACAAATTTGTTGTTTTTGCAGTCGGTATCAGGAATTCTGGGAACTACATTTTTGTTCACTGGAAAGAGCGTTCGAATGGAATGCAAGGAAACAAACCTAAATCGCGAGTTCGATAAACAAACCATCCATTGAAAAATAAGCATAGCTTTGACAGGCTGATCCAAAGGTGCGCACCACGAAATCGTTCGCTCGTTCAGCTTCTAATTTAGCTTAAGTAAGCTGTCTACTTTGATCTTTGAAGTGCTTCTCACGGCGTCAAAAACACACTCGTATCACTCTCCATTCTTGGAATACGAATCAATTTGAAAAGAAATGGGTGTCTCTTCATTATCCCTCCCCTTTCTTAGAATACAAATCCTTTTGGAAAGAAATTGACGTCTCCTTATTATCATTCCCCTTTCCTAGAATACAAATCATTTTGGAAAGGAATTGGCGTCTCTTCATTCTCCGAGTTTGTCGTCCCTGTTGCTGAAAGTTCCCTGTGATCTGAGGTGATGTAATTCTGATTCAGCGAATGAAGAACACTCCGCGCTGGCCGCAAATGCTTCATTGGAAACCGATCTCGAAAGACTCGCTGAGAAGTGATAAGGAGATTCAAAGCCTACGAGGCTTTCGCGGTAAGTTTTATCTTTAGGGATCGGTTCAAGTTTTACAGCCAACTTCGAAGAAAAACAAACAAAAAAAAATCTGAGGGAGTGATGAAAGTTCTTGCATTTTGAGATTTTAGCAGAGAAATACGAGGGTATTTTAGACGTCCAAGACACAATGTAGTTCGTATTCTCTGTTTTCCTCCGTCATTAACACTAGAACATTACCTATGCAAAACGACTATTTTCTTTGATAATATGTTTTCATGTCACTGCTATAAAACGGAACTCAATGATGTATACTACTATACATATATACTTGTCCTTAAATAATATACTTGGCTTGATGTAAAAAAGACTGGACAGATCATTTCCAGGACAATATGTACTCACGTCCTTGCCATAAAACGGCTCTCAATTATGAAGTATGGTATCAAACATCGCAGTCATAAATTTAGCTCGACGTCTAATTACTCAAGACCGCCGAGATCCAATTAATGAGGCAAGGGATGACGGATCGTTAGAAGACCCTTGAGGCAGACCTCATCATGGGCGCTGAAAGGCGAAAATAGTCTTTGTTCAAACAATTAATGAGAAACCAAACAATAGGAGGCTCCTTCACAGCACAATGAAGATGAAAGTACAAAACAATAAGGCAGTGTTCCGGGGAGATTTTTAGTTTCCTGTTTGCGGTGTGAGGAAAAAATATCACGTATGGGTGAGAAATATCTTGGTTCAATCTCAGCATCCCAACTGCAACATTTTTACCAGAGTAAAAGCAGCTCCTTTGGTGAGTGTGGAAATCATAAGAGACTTGTAGGTGAGCTCACAATGGGAACAATTTTGCTTAATGACCCTGCAAATTAATTTTTCGCGCATTCTTTTCTTTTTAGCTCTGAAATTGAAAAACGATTCCTCAACGATATTGTAAATGATTCCATCAATAAAGATGTGTTTTCATGTTTGAAACCCAGAAATAAATTTACTAGTGACTTTGTTTTGATGTTAGGAGTTCCAAAGCATCACAAAAAATGTTCAATTTTCCTAACTCGGACTACGTAAATACAATTTAGCTCTTATCCGTCAAAAATTTAACTTCCGTACCAAGTGATTTCCCTAATTACCTGTTTAAAAAGAGTAGAAGTGTAAATTAACCGAATAATGAAAATGAAACTCCATGAAAGCTACAGAAGACTTGATCTACGTTTGGAGGGCAAATACTTAGCAAACTTCGTGAATAAATCTGTGTGAATTGTTTGAAATGTTAATTGAGCATGACATTGGAAATATTTTTTTCTCTGCGTTTTGCGATTCTGCGAAAAAGCAATGTCCGATGTAATGAATCAACCTAGATTTACGTACCTAGATTAATATAACATGTCGTGAATTATTTTAAAAACAAGAGTTCTAAAGCTGTGAGAAGTTTATTAAGAAAATTTAATAAGCTCTAAGGAACATTAGGAACTCTCAGAATTTCAAGCACTCAATCAGCAGTGTTATAAAATGTTCTTGTCATTCATCAGTCGCTGAGAGATCTGCTTCTGAGGTGGAGTCACCACTCTCAGGCTTTGGCATGTGTGTGAGTTGTGTGTGTGCGTGTGTGTGTGTGTGGGAGTGCATGTGTGAGTGTGTGTGTGGGTGTGTGAATGTGTGTAAGTGTTTTATGCGTGAATTGTGTGTGTGCGTGTGTGAGTTGTGTGTGTGGGAGTGTGTATGTATGTGCTGTGCGTGTGAGTGTATGTGTGTGTGTGTGTGCGGGTCTGTGTGTGGGTCAGCCTGAAATGAAATAATGCCACTTCATCTCTGCCCAAATCCGAGCGCTCTCTCGTGTTTTTGTAGGGAAAAATCGCCATTAAAATCGCATTTTGGGAGCCGCGGTCGGTCGTATCGCCTGATGTATGAAACTTTTTTACGTTTCCAAATTAAAATGGAGCGGTCGCTGAAGAGGGGACTCTATCAAAAACGATTGTTACATTAAACGTGAGCATGGTTATGGGTGTGTAAAACGGGCGTAGACAACGTGTGTTATATTAAACGTGAGCATGGTTATGGGTGTGTAAAACGGGCGTAGACAACGTGTGTTATATTAAACGTGAGCATGGTTATGGGTGTGTAAAACGGGCGTGTTTAGCGTGAGGCGTGAAATAGGCGTGTTTAGCGTGAGGCGTGAAATAGGCGTGTTTAGCGTGAGGCGTGAAATAGGCTTGTTTAGCGTGAGGCGTGAAATAGGCGTGTTTAGCGAGAGGCGTGAAATAGGCGTGTTTAACGTGAGGCGTGAAATAGGCGTGTTTAACGTGAGGCGTGAAATAGGCGTGTTTAGCGTGAGGCGTGAAATAGGCGTTTAGCGTGAGGCTTGAAATAGGCGTGTTTAACGTGAGGCGTGAAATAGGCTTGTTTAGCGTGAGGTGTGAAATAGGCGTGTTTAGCGTGAGGCATGAAATAGGCGTGTTTAGCGTGAGGCGTGAAATAAGCGTGTTTAGCGTGAGGCGTGAAATAGGCGTGTTTAGCGTGAGGCGTGAAACAGGCGTGTTTAACACGAGGAATTTTTTCCCTCAGATTGAGGACTTCAAATTCTCGCACATACGCACTCTTTGTCAGACTCTAAAGCGCGCAAATATAAACAATAATTTCTGAATGGCGTTATTATTCTCCCTCAAAATTCATTGGGCTGAAAATTCAAGTATTATTTACCGAGGTCACATCTTATCTCTTCGTGACTAAGGAAACATCAAAAGTGTAATATAAATTTGATATGAACGTACCTCTGCATTAAGGAGTAATTTCAACATAGGCTTTAGTCTAAGGGGTATAAATTTCCACGCGAAATCCAACCAGAAATTCTTCTATGTACTTATACTTAAACGCCATACTTCTTACTTGTATTTTCATTTTGTATACCTCATATAATAATGATAATAATATTTTGAAATACCATCTCATCTGGATGTGTTATCTCTATCCTGACTGAAAAAGTTTCCGTACACACAGTGAAGAAAATTTTATTGAAGCTGAGCAGAGCCGAAACTAACATTGAATCCACATTATTTTCTTGTCGCTCTGAGCTCTGCGGGACACAGCCATTCCGGCACAATGAATGTGCGGACACCTAACTCTTGACTGTCATTTTTTGGCTGCTATAGTCTTTCTTTCTGTTGAGGGAGCATCCAATGTTTTCATGGGTCCACAAATATTTTCATAGCTGTATAAGAAAAAAAAAAAATTATTCCCGAGCATACAACAATAGCTTCTCGTTAAGTTCACTCTCATGTAGGGCTGAATTTAGTGAATTGTTTAAGCTCCATTCCTAATCAAAAAGCTTCAAAAAAGTTTCTTTTCAAATTCCGCAGTATTCACCGTATTTTTAATCTAAAAATCAACCTGTAACTTTAGTTGATAGTACCCTCATTTTCTCAAATCACTTTCAGTATGTCTCGTCCAATGGGCAGAGCGTACATCTCGAGTAGTCGACTTTGATGCGCTTTCTCTTTCGCTGCTCTCCCAATGACAGCAGAAAGACTTCTTTTTCTTACCTTTGTGATAGTGCAGAAAGACTTCGTTTTCTTGCGTTTGTGATAGTGCAGAAAAATTTCATTTTCTTGCGTTTGTGATAGTGCATGAAAAATATTTTATCCGTTGAAATGTAAGCCACATGTGTACAATTTGCTAAGCTTTATGATCTTTCGGAGCTGTTTGGATTATAAAGTTTTGTTTTATATAATAAATTCCTGTCTCTCTCTTACGTTCACGCAAAAGTAGTTCACGTAGTTTTCTGTAAAAACTGGATTCAATAAGACCCTGGAAATATACTTCCTAACTCCGTGTTAGAAATTTAAAACCGAAGAAATTGCCCTATTATTTTGTCACATCAAGCAAAAATTATTGTGCTTGGAGCTAGAAACCGTAAAAAATATCCCACTCTTGAGACCAATACTGAAAACTCCACGAGCTCTGTCATTTTATCTAAAAACATCAGGGATGTCAAAAACTGCAAAAACATTCGAGATTAATGACAGCGTTACTTTGGAGACCGCGGTCTGTCAAAATTGACTCAAAATCTTGAAAAATGATGCCGAAAGCTACTTTCATTTTGCGATACAAGCTAAGATAAGAGCTGTTTCATTAGTGGTGAGGGGAGTGCTTGGTCCAACACGGGTCGGCATTTATTTTGATTAAGCTCAAAACCAATAAATTTAGAAGAGGAGTGCTCAACTTGACGTTTACTGAAGTAACTTGTTTTGATTCAACATGTGTAAAAAATGTACTTCATCTTTTTCCTCTTCAAGATTATCAAGTCACCTTCTTAGCTGTGTATAAAATATTGAAATACGGTATAATAATTGTTATACCGTAGTATGATGGCACAATGATTATAGAAGCATCTTTTACTTCACCTTTTTTATTTCGTGAATGTATTTAACGGTAAAAAAGAGTATAAACAAGTCCAATTATTTTGAATTTGAATTACTCTCAGTTGTTTCTTACTTCCATGAACTACATGTCGAGTGAATTTTCGAGAAGCACTCGGTCTATCTCTCGAGCACCAGGCTTTTGTTCTGCGTGTTTCGGGATGTCGTAATCAATTCTCTTCCTTTTATCTTCAGTTTTAACAAACCTACATTCACGAGCCTTGAATCATAACACTAAGATGAAATTCGGTGGAATTCGGTTTTTAAAACTGGAAGTTTCCAACGCTGCCTTATTATGTATTCATGAACGAGTTTTTACTGCACCTTGGTCGCAAAGTTTTGCATGACGGCGACGAAAGAACATCCAGAACATAGCCCGTAGAATTGAGGGAAAACAACTGAATATAATATTCTTCCAAATCCATCCACCAGAATATAAGAAATCTCACATAGCACTTCATTCCAGAATGTCCACATATTAACTATTCGCTCGCACTCATTTTGGCTCAAGTAAATCAAAGTTCAAAATAAACGATGTGCATTTCAATATCTGATTGTCTTTTTATAGTTACTTCAAGAAACTGACGCTTTTAGAGATCCGGAAGTGGTTGTTTACAGCTCTGTATGGCTACAGTAAAGCCCCCCACCTACTCCAATTGTTATAGGAAGCATTCGTGACTCGTAACAGAGATAATTTCAGTCGCATCATCCATCGTAAATTGCGTATTGCTTTCCTTGCCGTCAATCTCAATTGTTCAGTGGCCATACCGGCTTTTCATAGCTCAGTTCCACTTCTGAAAAGGTTCATAAAGCTGAAAGTCGGGAATTTTTGAAACGAAAATTTTCGATCACAGCTTCAGCCTTACACTGCGTTCAGATGACAGAGTTCAGTGCCTTGAACGCTGTAGTAAGACGATGTTTTATGTCACTACAGAACGCAGGGCAGTCGTTTCTTCCGCAGCGAAATTGAAAGTAATAAGGTAAAAATATTCCTGTGATGTACCAGTGCACGTATCGGAATTTCTTTTGGAGATCACAATGATCAATATTTAAACTAATAACACAGACGACCGAACAAGAGAAATTTTAAATTTCGGAGCACTAAGAACACTTGTTTATATCCACAATCGTAGTATTGGTTTAAATGGCTATCACGCATTATTTTTAAATCGGTATGTCATATAATTGAAGATAATGAACCAATTCATTTATCAGTCTAGTGCGCAACTGGGTTAGGTGAATTAGGTTAAATGTAATTGTACACCTTAGCTTTGCGTTGGTGGTGGGTTGTGCTAGAAGTAGGTGAACTTATTTGGGCCCACGAGTAGCTATACTCAAATGTGCCAATAGTAATAGCCTTGAGAAACAATCTACTGATGCATCGCTCGAGGAAAATGAATTGTTTAAATTGAATATCAATTGAATCTCTTGACAATCTCTCCTCTTATTTGAAGCCAGTTTGTCCGTATAGTAAAAGATAGTGCATAAATGTATCTTGCTTTTCTACTTTTTGTAATTAGAGAAAATTTTTCGTAATTAGAGTAAATTGGTGAACTCAGTGAAATGATAGGCCTCTTTTTAATTTGAAACTTAGAAAATTCTTTGAGCTACCCTCTCATATGTACAATAATTAGCAATTCTTGAAGTTTTTAATCTAATGCTTGAAGATAGACCCGTATTTTAAAACCCGTTTATGGAATTAAAATAAATATATGACATGAGGAAAAATAGAATCATACGTGCTCATTTCTCTACACGTCCAAATTGTGCATCATATGTGCGTTGAATAAAAATTTTCTCACGCTTGGTGAGATTATTCATCTTAAATTTTCATATTTTTAAATTTTTAAGGAACTTTGTTGCAGTGCTTTAACTGAAAAGTTTTCGGGCAAATGTCAAACACAGAATTTTTCATTTAAGAGAGCGGTATTATTTAAAAGCACCATTGATTTATAAATGATCATCGTGATATTAGTTCGTTACCCAGTGAAATCTCTGTGAAATATTTCGTGATGAATTTTGACCTCTACATTTTCCATTATCATCAGACCAGAATAACTTTTTCCGTCATGAATTTTGACCTCTACATTTCCCATTATCCTCAAACCTAAGTAACTCTATCCCTTAAAAAACTTCAAGCTCTTGCGATCCTTTGTACCGAAATCCCCTTGCTTTCTAATTCAGTAACAAATGCACATTTAACATGTTTCAGAAAATCCAACTCCTGAGGCTACGGAATCCGATAAAAGCTTTACTTTCAAAAGAATTGCCGGATCGTTGTTGTTTTTGAAGAACAATCGCAAGCTTTGCAGCAAAAGAAAGCTTTGTTGCACTGACGCTGAATGTTCTTGGGTATTTGGAATTACGTCTACGAAATCCTCCACAATGCACGAGATGTTCGTTTCTGTAGCAATCGGCAAGATAAAAACTTCACGCTGATTTTATCCCTACTGTTTTGGGTAGCTCATTTGAAAGCAGTAGCGCACGCGCGTTCCGTCTAAGTTTCAGTGGCATTTGAGATATCTACGTACGTATTTCCAAACAGTGCCATCTAATAATAGAGAGTTACATGTAATTACAGGATGATGCTGTACTGAACAAAAACCACGAACTCTATATTTACATGCCGGAAGTGTTGAAAAGCCAAGGAAATGATGGCATCTTCACCACGACTTGGGTTTCCGTTTTATTTTTCCCTCGCTTGTACGCACTGCATTACTAGGGCCGAACTACACAATCCTCTCCGAGGTCCCAACGCAGTCCAGATTTAAAATCGATGAAACGGAAACAGGTGACCAGGCGAATAACCAAAAAATCTTACAACGAAAGGACAAGTCTCAATCTAATTTTTCCATTGCATAAGAATTCAAGAAAGTCCCAATGATTTTTTTTAGAAGGGAGCGACTCAAGAAAGTCAATTTGTCAGGCAAGAAAGTCAGTTTGTCAGGCAAAGACATTGAGAGCTCGGTATTATTGCATTAGCTTTCGGGTTTCACTGCTTCTGATTTTTACTGCCATGTGCTTACAAAAGCTATCCGGCTTCGTTTCGAATGGCAATTGGTATTGTAGAACGTTTTTAATCCTACTCGTTTCATTTTATTTATGTAGTATATTGAATTTAATAAACCGGTGTGTGTATTAAACCTCTTCATTCTAACGATGTGGTATCGACCTTACATCATTAATCCAGACATTGACAGGATCCCGTGTCATGGTCATAGAAACAGCGTTTACAATAGCTCAGATCAGTATGTTGCAAGAGAGAGAACAGTATAGAGAAGGAAACGGTATAACGTACTGAAGAGAAAGATGAGTCAAAGAGAAGAGAATTGTATGCCATAGAGAAGAGTGAAGTATGGTATAGAGAAGATGGAATAAAGAAGAGAATATGGTATGCATTCGAAAGGGGAATAGTGTTAGCACGGTATAGAGACAAAAACGATATAGATAATAGAGTGAGATCACTGTATCAACCGAAAATAGTACTTACCCTTGGCCCTAGAAAAAGAAACGGATTCTTCGAACATGTAACATAGAATGCCACGACGTTGAGACCTATGTGTCACTACCTTCCCCCTAACAATTACGACCAATCAGGGTGAAGATCACACCAATCAAGTTATAAATCCCATGAAACAAATATCCTTGTGTCCGAGTTACACAAAAGGCTTATTCGTGCACCCAGTCATTATTGCAGCAATGATTTCCCACGTGGATACCAAGAAAGTTTGCCTTCAGTCAGTTTGAGGCCAGGTGAGAGAAGCTTTTGTCATACGCTACAAAAGAAGTCGGTCGATCGCTTTATGATCAGTAACTTACTTGGACATTCTGCGGCAGTGAGGAGCGGCCGATGTGGTATGCATGTGTCATGAAAAACTCTGCTTTCTGGAACGGATATTATGGAAAATAAGGTTTTCGGGAATGAAAATTATAAATAAAAATATATTCTGGAACGAATATAATGAAAGTAATGTTTTGTGGAAAGAAAATTATAAATAACGATGCTTTATGGAACGAATATTGTGAAAAATGATGCTTTCTGAAATGAAAATCATTAAATCAGTACAGTAATACAACGGCTGTCATGGACTCCTCACATTGATAATAAAACGTGAAGTTAATGGCCTACAAGATCCAACTCAGATCCATTTACCAAGACATAAACTAGATGACGTAAGACAGGAAATATTTTAATTGCGGCAGCATTTCAGGAGACACTTAAAGTTGCTTCGTAGCAAAATTTCTCTTTATTTCATGACATCTCCGCTGCCACCAAATATTTTGGTACAATGGACATTTCTGCACTGACTCTGCGCACTCCCGGCGCTGCAAGCCACGTCGAAGATGAGCTATTTGAAGGCAGCCTGCCATGGTTGTGGTTTACAACAGGGCAGCAACGCTAAAAGAACTCCAAAAGATGTTGCTAAAGGCACGTCAAACGATGATATTTGAGTCAAACAAGTCCAGCTGGACGTCTGATAAACTTTGGCTGTCCTAATAAATATATCACGTTTTGATTTGATACTTAAGACATTCGTAGAACTCTCCGCAGTCTGCTCATGAAAATGCTATTTTGCCATGTGTTCAGTAGTGCATTAATTCATGTCAAAGATCAACGCTTTCTTTACAGCACTTCTTAAATACGTTTTCCGGTCCTTCGTCTTGTAGGTCGAGTCTTGGCTCATAGATTCGATTTGGGTTCTGCAGGTCATTAAAGTCATGTTTTATGACCCTTGTGAGCAGCCCACGACAATGACATACGTCTCATGTTTCGATCAACCGAACTATGTCATTCGAGCTCTACCTGCCTTATCTATTTTTAACATTACCCTCCGTGGCTTCTAATTTACCAAGAGTTTTAAATTCGCGAAAATTAAGCGGCTCAACTACATTAAGAAAAGCACCAATAGTTTTTAGATTTTTGTTTATATTCGGTGGGTTTTCGCTCCATTTGGGAAATTATTCGGACGTACAAACTACGCCGTTTCAAGAAAGCAGTATTCTGGGAGAGTATTTTGATGAATGTTTTATTGTTATGAAGATTATATCATATTTGAGACCATGAGGTTATCATGAGATGAAATTATGTTTGAGATCATGAGGTTGTTATGAGATTATGTTATATTTGAAATTTTGAGGTTATTGTGAGATTATACTATATTTGAGATTATGAGGTTATTATGAGATTAAGTTATATTGGAGATTATGAGGTAATTATGAGATCATATTATTTTTGCTTGTAAATAACATTTTATCTAAAAATACATACTTGCACATATATTCATGAAAAACAAGAAAGGTTTATATACAGTGAATATAGAACATAAATTTAACAGACCAGGGAAACAATTACGGAAGCTGGTGTTTGAATGCATTAGTTAGCAAACTAAATAAATTCACGAATGGTTTTGAAGCATTTTTCAAAACACATCAGTTCTGCATGTACATTTTCCTGCTGTATTTAACACAATGTTAAAATTCTATGTTGATCTAGAATGTTAATGAAGAGTTATGTTTCTCTCCGAAAAGTTTCCATAACTGTTCGCGGTCCTGTGAGTTGAGCGATGTGACTAATATCATAAACTTAAGTTTGGAAGATACTGGTTTAATGTTTTCCGCTTCTTATTCTAATTATTTATTCTCGGTAGAACTTGATGAAGTTACATTTTTATTTAAAGGCTTTACGAGTTAATACATTTTTGGGAGCTCTATGCTTTAGTTTGATCCAAGCAATATACAGCCAATCGTCCAGTATTATTCATTTTAATTTGATTATTTAATGGAACATAATTCGATTTCTTCACATTCGTTTGAAAAATAAAGGGAATCGTACATAAGCGAGAAAGGCGTAGAGCCAAAATAGTTTCAAATCAAGCCACACATAAATTTTTTTTCAAACGCAGCAGTTGGCATTGATTGCAGGGCCGAAAAAAAATCTATCGAATTAACTCCAATGGCAAGAAATAATTTCCCCTCCCATTTCTTAGCATCGTTCACGTAGACCACTAATCTTCCTTGGAAGAGCTCATTTAAAGTTAGCCAGAAAACGCTGCGAAAGTTTGGGCTGAGTTCCAACAAGAAAAAAAGGAAACGCGTTCAGTTCCCATCACCGTAAAATGATTGCTTGGGAAAAACAGAGTGTAGATCATCAGCGTGTTGGTCAATCGAACGTAAAATGATTGCTCGGGAAAAACAGAGTGTAGATCATCGATCTGTAAGTCAGTCGAACGGTTATTGGGAAGTTAGTATCCTGGATTGTGTGGATTCGTTACTTTTAAATAGCCTTCTCATCATTTTCTTCGAGTTAAATTTTACAATGTTACACACGGCCCCTCAAACTTGACGGGGTTCAATATTTTCTTTGAATAAATTTTACAGATGTGAATGAAAAATGAATAAATCCATCCTAATGGTACCAGCGATAAAAATGTTCTTGTACTTGTGCACTCGTATCACAGATACGGTCATTAAGCATCCTCATGAGCGTGGCAGAGAGACGGAAGAAGCAGACACCAATCAAATGTATAAATACACAAATAAATACGCACACAAGGGTATAACTAGGTCAGATGACGCCATATCGCTTCCATAAAATACTTGTAGTTCATGATGTAACTTTTCCAGTTGAGCTAAAACTCAGATGAAGTTGAGTTCAACGTGTATTTTTGACAAATTTAGTCAAGAATCAGATGACACAAATTGCTCTTGGTATTTGAGAAAATTGATATTATGAATCATAGTAGTTAAGAAGTAGTATGAATTTCTGTGAGTTTGTTGTCTTTGGGAACGACGAAACTGATATTTTCTGCCTTAAATACAACAATAGTTCAATAATCACCGTGTGAAAAAAACATGGTAATTTTAAAAGTACTTCAAAATTTTCATGATTTTGAGTCTCGGATTTCCAACTTTGTACACTCAGCCAGCTTTTAACTTTTTCTTCAAAACAGTTCCACAGAAACCGAGAGAAGGACCTCGCGTTCACAGATTTCTTAGCTTAACGGGACTTTGTGTTTTTAATTAGAAGTCTTGTCGTAACATAGTAAACCGTCATTGATAAAATTGCGCTTATGGAAAACAAATAAATGAGGTAAAAATGAAACAGCCTTCGGTCGTGTGATGAATTGCAGTAATTTTGAAACACTCTCTCCCATCAATTTTTTCTATTTAATTGAGAATTTTATTCTCCTGTCATGATGTTTCTTTGCTTACTGAATCCAGACTCGTCACGAAGAAATTTACGTATCTTAGATACTCGACCAAAGCCGAATGACTTGAGTTGTGTGAAGCGGTTGGCGTTGTTCTGGCGGTTACTTACTCTAGACTCAGGTTTAGCATTGTGTCAGATTCAGCTTGAAAATTTATTTGCAGCACTGATGTGTTTTGAAAAAACATCAAGACTATTCCTGAATTTTTCTAGTTAGCTAAATAGAGCATTCCAACAACAGCTTTTGTAACCGTTTCTTTTGAATGTTACGTTTATGTTCTATATTATTATTCTCAAAATACTGCTTTCGGGCAATGGAGTAGTCTATGTATAAGTCCGAAGAATATTTCTCTAATGGAGCGAAAAACCATCGAACATGAAGAATCTTGGATACTCTTGAGTCTTTAGAGTATCTCACTCTAGAGTCTAGAGTAAGTGAGCAGAGGTTTACAGGACGAGGTTACCATTGAGAACAGAGCTCAATTGACAAGGATACCATTTAAAATAGAGGTTAATAGACTAGTGCACCATTAAGAATAGCGGTTAGCAGATGAGTATACCAGTAACAACCGAGGTTAATGGACGAAGATACTATTAAGAATTATGGTTAATCGAAAAGGATATCCTTGTAATACATTTGCTAAAGTTGCGTGTTTCAGCAGGGAATACGTAGAATAGGAAGGCCGAGGGAACTATTGGCTTAAGCAATAAGAAAAAAAAAATTTAACAACAAGAAAAATATGTTTACTGTAGGAAAAGTAAAACTATTATGCTGTAAATTCCCGGTGCTTTGAAACGGGAAATCCAACATGCATTTTCAATTTCAAAGAATGAAAAAGCTAGTTTTATAAGTAATTACTCTTGTCCTATCTTTTTGGAATAATAATAATTTTCGATACGAATTTCAAAAGTTTGCTGTAGCTCGGTCGGTGGGGTATCTTAATTATGGAAAATTCTATAACGCCGGACTAAAAATAGTGAAGCGTTGCTCAAATTCGTCTATTTTGGTTATTTTTCTTGCACGAAATCCCTGATGGTTGACTCGAGTGGAGGAGAGACTCAGAGGAGCTCCTCGGCGATGTTTTCTCTGCAGCGCCAATGAAATTTGCATAAAGCTAATAATGTTGACAGAATACGAGCGCTTGGCTCAATTATTTTCTCTTCGCCAGGCAAAAAATTTCGGTAGTGAACGTCCAATGGTCAATAGAGAGCTCTTGTATGGGCTTTCTTCGCCGTCAGTGGGGCGCACACTGGGCTGTGTGGGGAACATCTTATGCGCCGTGACGTTTCCTGCGCGATTCTACGTACTTCTGCTAAACATCAAATTAAAAATGAGTGCAGGCTTGTCTGAGAGAAATTTTACTGTTGAAAACACTGTACCATTTTTAGCTGAAGCTTTGATGAGTGATTCTCTTTGCAATTCTACGCACTTTCATCAAATTAAGAATGAGTTCAGGGTTGCCTGAGAGAAATTTTGCGCTTGAAAACACTGCAGTGTGCGGTGCAACTGAAGGATTGATGAATGGTTCTATTTGCGATTCCACGTACTTCTGTTAACCATCAAATTAAAAACTAGTTCAGGGTTTTTTGAGAGAAAATTTTCGGTTGAAAACGCTGCAGTGTGTGGTACTGTTTATAGCTGATGGTCTTGATTCTAATTGGAATTCGACGTACTTCTGCTAACCATTAAATTAAAAATGAGTTCAGGATCGTCGGTGAAATATTTTGCGCTCGAAAACACTGCAGTGTGTGGTACTGTTTTTAGTTGAAGGTCTGATGAGTGATTCTATTTCTCGAAATGAATTCGAAAATGTCAGCGAAATTTTTCGAAATGTCAGCGAAAATAACGTCATTCGCGCACGCGAAACGACATGCAAGACTTCGCCCTCTTGGCATCTGATGTCTAAGAGTGTTGAGGGATGAATGCTTGATTTAATAAACACGCTAGAGTCTAGCTCATCCTTTTGATGTTTCACGAGTAATAAGTACCACATTTAATAAAAATACTCTTTTATTTTATTCACTGTTGAATTTGAGTCAATATGTGCTTTCTAAAGTTCATTTCCGAGTGGCATTTCCGTCCATATTCTGACGTCGATGACAAGATGGTACCAGAGCCTGTCTAGTAACGGTCGTTATAATGACTTGAAATGTGAATAAAAACACAAAAATAAAAGTTATGCCTCCGCAAAATGTGTTCATATATCGTACACAGATAAAGCAGCGTAATATATGTAAGTTAGAGCTAGGGTAATGTATGATACATGTTAAAGTGATTTTTTTAGATCGATATTTTCGTATACTGCATAATATGATCAAAATTCGCAAAACAGTTATCGGGAGGCTTCCTGATCTTAAGGAAAAAGGACAGAACAAAAGGACTTCAAGTTATAAAGTTACGGCAAGGTATATGAAATGTTATAAACACGAATCTATAATTTAATCTCATAATAACCTCATAATCTTATATATAATATAATCTCATAACATTATAATATTCACTCAAATGCTCTCCCAGAACACTGCTTTCTTGTAGCGGCGTAGTCTGTAGGTCCGAAGAATTTCCCAAATGGAGCGAAAAGCCACCGAACATAAACAAAAATCTAAAAACTATTGGAGCTTTTCTTATTGAAGTTGAGCCGCTTAATTTTCACAATTTTAAAACTCTTAATAAATTAGAAGCCACGGAGGGTAATGGTGAAGATAGATAAGGCAGATAAAACTCAAGTTACGACAAACTACCATTTTTTGGACAGGGTGGAAATTCCCAAGTTCCAACACGAACTTTTATAGCTGATTCTGTTGTTGATTTTTTTGCGAAATTTTTAGTGCATTTATCTTTGAAGTGTTGAAATTCATTCGTCACTTCTCTCATTGAAGCTTAAAACGCTTCTGATCAACGGTGCGTGTGAGCCTAAACAATCATGTTGAAGCCACTCATCACAGACACACTCTATTATCATGCTTTTGAACTTTCAAGTCAGCATTTTTGAGTTTTTCAAAACGTTTTCAGTTGTGCTATTTTCAACTGAAGAACTATTCTCCCTGCACCATGGGTCCATGGAGGGACACTGAATTTATAGAAGGAATTTAGAATGCTTTCTTCTTGTTTTCTATTATAAATCAACACGAAAAGGCCTACACCTACCGACAATATTTTACTCAAATTGACAAGGTCTCAGTACACGGAGTTTTAGAAAAAAAGCTTTAGGATACTAAACTTAGTCAAAGTTCACTAAATTCGACCTCCTAAGTTCTTCAAACTCAGAATAAAATATGTAGAAGCATTGAGCTAAGTGATGCGCCAGTAGGGAGTTACAAAAGATAAGGGCGATTTATAACAGAGGTTTTGAAATCCTGATCGATGAAAGGGCCTCACAGCTTAAAATCGCGTATTTTG
This sequence comes from Platorchestia sp. MABIK, assembly GCA_014220935.1. Lineage (NCBI taxonomy): Eukaryota > Metazoa > Arthropoda > Malacostraca > Amphipoda > Talitridae > Platorchestia > Platorchestia sp. MABIK. The sequence continues at coordinate 58,312 of JACJUY010002740.1, forward strand.
CAGCTAGGCGCAGTGTAACTTAATAGTCGATCCGAAAATTTCATTTATAGATAGCGCGTCGTTGGAATCCGTGAATCGGCTGAGTTATTTACAATTCTTTTCGGGCGTTTGGGTAAGTTGATATTCTCCGATTCATCCGAGCTATATTTTGCAGCATGCCAGTTGCCAAAACTGTCTGGTGGTCCGATAAAAAAGCGTGTTTGTCCAGATGCCCGACGGGTTTGGAGCAGAGGGTTGTGGTTATGTATGTATGTATACTGAGGTGCATGCAGTGCTGGGATATCGATAAATGGGACAGCAAAACATAGAGTTTACACCTGATGAAAATGAATAAATAACAGCCTTTAAGCATTTATCAAATCAAAGTTTAAATGTTCAAATATTATTCCTCGTTTTTTATGGCGTAAAACTTTAGGGGGAATAAATTTAATTCAGGATTAGATAAAAGTTGAATGTGGCCATAGTTGCAGACGTCAAAATTCGTGGCTAACTCAATAATAGAAGGAAAGAAATTTGTTGTAAATTTCTGACTTTGACACCGTTCATTTTCAGTTTAACTGAATTGAAAAGGAATTCTAATTTTGCATGAACAATAAAAAAGTGCAATCAATTTTGTGGCTGTGTGAAATACTGTTCCACCAAGGGATGGCCCAGTGAGGTCTCACAACTATTTTTCTAAGCGGTCATTTCACCTCGATGGGCAACCTCTAAAGCTCGCTCTAATCCCGTCTGTTATTATTGGTAAATCTTACATCTTGCTTTTATCGGCTGGTAATGGCAGCGTTATAGTTCAACGCTCGGTATTGCTTGGAAATGAAATATGAAGAAAAGAGCAAAGACGTTTTAGTACCTGCGTCATGATTGTACTCTCTGTGCTGCTGAGAAATTAGTTACACGCTTTGCACCGCTTGGAAATACTCGTAAGATATGCAATAAAGAGCAGGGACGTTTTAATATCAGCGTTATGGTTGGGTGCTCTCCTTCTTTCGGAAATAAGATAAGAAATAGAGAGCTGGAACGTTTTAATATCAGCGTCAAGAATAGCTGCACGCTCTATCCCGCTCGGAAATAAGATTTGAAATAGAGAGCTGGAGCACTTTAATATCAGCGTTAGGGTTGAACGCTCTGTCCCGCTCAGAAATAAGACATGAAATAAAGAGCAGCGACGTTTTAATATCAGCGTTATAATTGCACGCTCTGCGAGCTGGAAAAACAGATGAGAAAGAACAAGATATTTTTAAGGCGCATACGTTGATAGGATATAGTCAACTTCTTTAGCATCAAAATGCCTTTGGTACACCGTCGTCCGTACGAGTATATGTAAAACATTAGTGTATGAGTGCAAGTTCAAGTATGAGTCTCTTCCACTGAAGTGAAAAGCTTCCGTGAAAAAGCATATTGAAGGATGAGAATCGACAGGAATCGCAAGTAATTTGTTGTAATTGGGAACACCAACTCGCTCCTTCTTGACATAAGCGATGGAGTCCCACGAGAATCAGTTCAAGGACCTCTTCTGTTTTTGATTTTCTTAAACTATATTGTTGAATGCACTTCATTTTATAAATTCATCCTTCATACTGATGTTCTCTCTACAAACAAGACATATGAAAACTGTGATGATATGGAAAACATAATATATAAAAAGAATAAATGAAAATTCAAAAGCTAGAAAAGTTTTAATGGAGCTCAAAGCAGGTGAAATGTACAACAACATCGATGAAAATAAGTATATCTCATTCTTCAATGGGTAAAATGTATCTCTTCTGTCCATCAAAATCAGTGATGGTAAGATTTAGAAACTAATTCATCTAAATTTCTAGTAATTATCATTAATTAGGACTCTGACTTTCAAAGAGCAAGCCTTGTCCATTACTACTAAAATATTTTAATGAATTGAAATTACCCGTTTAGGAGAAAATTAATTATTAGAAGAAGCTTTTAAAAACTGAACAAAGCAATAGTCCATGCTTTTTTCAATATAGGATAGAAGTATGACATTGGACAAACGAAAATAAAACGAATGCACTTTTTACTCTGCAAAAGAGCTATGTAAGAAACTTGGAACACAATGCCCATACAAACAAACAGTTCATGCAAGTACCTCGAATTACTCAAGCTCTCAGATCTTTATGAGTTTACTCCGTCTAATTTTATGAATGAAACTTCGAATGATGAGGGAGATAAAAACCTCATTTAATCTTCGCAAGCTGGTCATCCCGATCATGTGACTAGAAATCGAAATAAATTCACATTTCCATGCTTTTAAGAAAACACGATCTTAATATGGCTTCCACTTCATTGGCATTGAATCTTGAAACTCAATGCTTTCTAAATTCATTTAGAAAAACTGTTGTGGAACTTTTAAAAAGTATCTTGGAAGTCCTATTTCATCTAGGTATTGGTGAAGCGAGTTGCTTACAAATAACTATCTCCTTTCTATTCCATGATTCAAATCGAAAGGCTTGTTACTGCCAAATAAAAGCAATTTTAAATTTACTTTTCAATCTGCACTAGTCGCTCCCATCATAACCTTCCGCAATAAATGTAATCAGTGTCAAATTTTTCAGATTTTAACTTGAAAACTTCTCGATTAGTCTAGGGTACGTTCAAGTTAAGAGTTCTAGAATAAATGAAATGGTAAACGGTGCCCCACTTTTCCACTGGATGCCATTGAAGCCATTGAACTTATAGTCGGGCTCAACAGTAGTATCATTTCAAGCCATCCATTGTAGTAGTTATAAATAATGATACTGCTGATGTATAGCTCGCGAAAATAAATCATTCATATTTTTCAAATTGTTTGAAATACTGAAAGCATTATGTCAGAGCACTCCTATCTCAGAGCGTAATGAAACTTTTTATCACCAGAAAAAGCTCGATGGTCTGCTACGATCTATTTTTTAACGTTAACGTTCACAAACCCCACTAAATTTGCAGCGAGCTTGGAGCAGATTCTCCATTTATTGTCGAGGTTTTTTTGTTGGGGCGGAGGCGCGCTTTGTGTTAGTTTAATTCCCTCATGAAATGTGAGGTCATTGTGCTGTCACAGAACTCATCTGTCAGTGCTCCGGAGCTGTGCTCTCATTTCCGTATCCAGGCAACGCAATTAATCTACAACTGCCCAGCAGTGTCTCCCGAGGGCTGGGCCGGTATTAAAAAATTTCCCCTCCACTGCGTTCCCGCAAGGAAAAAGATTGGCCTTGTGTTCCAGCTTCTGGTCCAGTAAAACTTTAACATTTTGCTGGGGACGTATTCATTAATTTATGCACGCGCTGTCACCGTACAACACTGACCTGAGCTGTGTTTCGTCGCCTGTGTTGAGATTTTCGCGTTGCATGGTCGTATCGCTGAGGCTGTCAAAGCTCGGATATTTGCAAATCTTTGCGGCTGCGTGACAGAGAAATTAAAAATGGTTTTCACAGGGGTTGGTTTTCATTACTCCGTTGTTGCATGACTCAGGTTGTGCTTGATGTGGGATTGAGATTTCCCTGGAGAAGCGAAAGACCAACGAGGTGAGGCTGACCAAAAAATCAAATTTCAACACTTTTTTAAGATTATTTTGAATCTCTTCATAATAATTTAAATATTTTTGAGTTCACATTCGACTTTCTAACTGACTGGTTTCATGCTTCTGAGAATAACTGAAATATTTCGATAGTGAACATGGAAATAATGTATTGTACAGGATGGATCACAGAAACTCAAACTTTGATATATAATAACAATAACAGTGTGATTATGTTAGATTTATTTTGTGTTTGATTCTACGTCACGTCATCATTATATTTACACCCCTATTTGAATACTCGTAGAGCAACTTTGCAAATTTGTCACGTTTTATATCCAATGCTTATTTATATTTCTGTTTTTTTGCAAATTATAACTGCTGATGAGCTGAGGCTTGAAACGATTCATCAAAAATCATAGTAAAGTTCTTCGTTTGCTATTACCTTCGAAGGTAAACTGCTAAGCAGAAAAGAAATTCCAAATTTTCAATCTTTGATACACCCCTTTCATAAAATCTCCGCTCGCAGTAATTTAATCAGTGTCTGAGCTATCGCCATTTAATATCAAAGTTCGTGTTTCGTAAAATGACATCGCATTACGGTTCCGCATTCTAAATTCATTGAGAATAATGAGCATTTTGTTTCGCATTATATCAAAGTTCGATATCATTGTTTTAGAAAAAAATAGAAGTAGAAAAAATTCTCATTCAAAAATTTTCTAGTATTTCTTGTTATTCTCGAGCACAAAGAGGCAAAAAATGGGCGAATGTTTTACAAACCCCTTTAAATGGTCAAGGTCAAATAAATATTAATTATTGCCTTTTGTGGTGGAATATTGGTTGACTGGCTCGAAGATTGGTAAGCATGGAAAGGTCATTATTCTGATAGGAAGTATCTTCTTCGTGGTGCGAATGTGAAGTATCAAACTTTGTGTGAGGTGAGAGAAAGAATTTGGTTCAAATCCGGTCGTTCAAACGGGCATTTGAGCGACAGGACGAGAAGCTCCTCTGGTCATTTTAAAGACATGTGGGAGAGGCTGTAGGATAAACTATTGAACCCATTAAGTTTGGAATTCATTATCTCTCTCACTTCCAATCAGTTAGAAAATAAAAAACCCATTACAAAACGCCATTGGAATGAAGAAAAGATCAGCGAAGTTATTTCCAAAAGCTTAGTTCCCGATCTCAAAAGTTTTTTCATGGGTACAGCTTCAGGGATACTGATATACAATCTATTTGAAAGTTTAATTAAGAGCTTTAGGTGGCAGAAGCTAGTGTTTTAACCCTCATTTTCATACTAAAATGTACTTAAAAAAACAAATCTGCAGCATTGGCATTGTATTTTGCTACATCGCTTTGAATTGCTTCTCCTGAATATTTTAGTCAAAGTGAAACAGTTTCGAATATATTGAATAATCAATGATGACAGTGCCACAACCGTAAAAAACCCTACTGCAAGCTGTGAATGACGAAATAAACAAAAACAAAGTTATCAAGTATACAATATCATAAGACAAATGTCTTAAAAAGTTTGCCAGAACTCTGCTTGCCGCAATTAAACTTCCAAGTTTCTGTTGCCTCCGTCCAGCTTGGTATCAAATGTTGCAACCTTATAGAAGGGTCAAGCAATCGCCGAACTTTGAGTCTAGTATTAAGAGTCCATAGAAGTGTTAGGCTTATTTCCAACTTAATGTTTACTTTTACGAGCTAATAGAAGTGTCAGGTTAATTTCAACTTAGTGTTGATTGTTATAGGGGTATAAAAGTGGGGGGGGCCAAGTTAGTTTTGAAAATTAAAAGCCCATAGAAATGCCAGGTTTAAGTCCAACTTAGTGTTGAAAGTTACAAGTTCATAGAAGTGGCAGGTTTAAGTCCAACTGTGTTGAAAGTTAAAAGCCTATAGAAGTGCCAGGTTGACGTCCAACTTAGTGTTGGAAGTTACAAGCTCATAGAAGTGGCAGGTTTAAGTCCAACTGTGTTGAAAGTTAAAAGCCTATAGATGTGCCAGGTTGACGTCCAACTTAGTGTTGAAAGTTACAAGCCTATAGAAGTGCCAGGTTTAATTCCAACTTAGTGTTGAAAGTTACAAGCCTATAGAAGTGCCAGGTTTAAGTCCAACTTAGTGTTGGAAGTAACAAGCTCATAGAAGTGGCAGGTTGACGTCCAACTTAGTGAGGAAAGTTACAGGTGCACATGAGGTGGTTATATCAGATTTTGTCACTATATGTTCTGCAGCTTATAACTTCCCCGCGGAACTGAGCTTTAATTTCTCGAGTGAAGGTCTTTGTTTGAAGTTACGTTGTTCATAAACAACCTTGAAATAAGTCTAACATATTTTCCTTCCATTTCTACGCATGTTTTTATACAGACAGGCTTTCTGATGTTATTTGAGAAGCGTTAAGAAAAATACGGAAAAATACGGCACCATAATTTTTTTGTTTAACAATTTACGGCGGAGGACAGAAAAAATAAAGGTTAACTAAAGCCTGACGTTGTCGAAGTACATTGCAAGCAAATTTGTGTTTTTTAACATAGATGCAAAGAACTTACTGTCGCCACTTTAATTAACTTCGAAAGAAAAATTTACCTATACGCGAATGTCTAGACTCTAGACAATTGAAAATGGCGCATATCTTGTTTGGTGAAGTTCTTCAAAAACTGATGTTTATCATTGCTACAGACAAATTATTCGGAGCTAACTCAAATTGTAAACCTATTGAAACCACTTTGAGGCACTGAATAAATTAGCCCCGCTCGAGAACAAAAATGATTCGATCTTTTATAAGATCACACTAAAAACTTCACATCGTTAGTTGCAAGAAATGGTTGCTGAAAGAATTCTGTCCCGCGCTTTACAAAGATGCTATTGATGCTTCACAAAGATGCTTTACAAAGATGCTTCACAAAGAGGCTTCACATAGATGCTTTACGAAGATGCTTCAAAAAGATCAAAGATGCTTCACAAAGATGCTTTACAAAGATGCTTCACAAAGATGCTTCACAAAGATGCTTCACAAAGATGCTTTACAAAGATGCTTCACAAAGATACTTTACAAAGATGCTTCACAAAGATGCTTTACAAAGATGCTGTAGATGCTTCACAAAGATGCCTCACAAAGATGCTATAGATGCTTCACAAAGATGCTTTACAAAGATGCTGTAGATGCTTCACAAAGATGCCTCACAAAAAGGCTATAATATTTCCAGGCACTAACATCAGCAGCTATTTTTAGCAATAGAAACATAAAGCTCTTTGCTACAAAAAGCTCAAGAAAGTGTAAACTATTTGACTTGCTTGCTGTGAATCCATTCTCCTGGAGTAGACAACGTCTGTGATGTACTGCCAAACAAATGTGTATTATTTTCAATGCAGAAATGTAACTTAGAATGCTGAAACGTAATAAGATGTCTTTTCACTGAGAGAACTTTTACTGTGAAAGTGAATATTTTATCACATGAGAGGTTAGAAAAATGAAAATAGGGATGAATGTGCATGCTTTTAGAGCAACTATCATTTGCCATTGATATAAAAACCGTATTTTAAGTTCAACTTCAATAGTTCAGATCGATGAACAAAACAAATTCACAAGCCCCAATTCTCTCTGCAAATCTCAAGTGTTCTAAAATTCCCTACCTCACCATTCTTGCATCAAGAGCCTCACTCACACAAATAAATCACGGAGAAGCCCAGAAATTACCTGATAACGAAAACTTGGCCAGCGAGCCCAAAAAAGCGGCTTTGGTTGCTGTGCTTTTTGAGGTCCGGGCCGCGCGCGCAACAGAGGCCGATTTTGTGGACGATAAACAATATTTTGTTTATACCCGGCGATATTTCAACCGCAGAAACGCGATCTCGAGAGCCATATTTCAGGGCTCCGAACTGCGCCAGTCTTGATTTGCTTGACGCAAAGCGGCTTTATTTCGTCACACTCGGACAGACCGGTGCAATTTAAGGCTCATAAGATGACGTTTTCTCAAATGAATTGTTGGGAAAACGGTCGCACACACTGAGGGTAGCACAGTTCAAGGAAAAAACCTAATGCTTAATAAATTTCCTGCTAACGTTCATAGTGTGATTTATTTTTTGAATGAGGCTGAACTGGTATGATGAAAAGTATCCTTAAATATCGCTACTAACGGATGAAATAATAAGATATGCTTTCTAACGTTTTTATTGTTTTTTATTTTTTAAAAGAGACCAAACTAGTTTGGGAAGTATCCTTAAAAATGGGTGGTAACTTACGTAATCATCAAAGTGTTTTTTCTAACGTTTACATTGTTTCCTATTTTCTGAAGGAGACCGAACTGGTATGGAAAATCTCCTTAACGTTTCACCCAAAGTTTTGCTGAACTTCAAAGTTATAATCTGGTAAGATGCTTAGCATCTGCTGCTGACATTCTAAAGGTAAGCTGCTATTTTTTGTGCCCAATTCGACACGTCAAAACTGTGTGAGCGTCGTTTCAAATTTTATTGTTTCCTTACTCCCAAATTATTCAACTCAATTTTTAAGTTGTTTGTGCATTCATGTGACGTCGTTATTAGAAATATGTATAAACATAGGACATTACAGTTGAGTATTGAATGCTCAAGCGATGAAACGCATAAAAATTGATCAGGAATATCTTTAGTAATTTCTGAATTTTTATCTGTTTCTAACGGTTTTTAAAAATCTTTTATTCCTCATCGAGTACGTACGTTAAAATTTCTTGTCAATGAAAGAGCTTGGCGAATACATTTATTTTCAAAGCGTGTTTTTCGGTGTAATTTCCCTTTAGATTGATTTTCTTGAAATTTTGAAAAATTATTACTAAAATTCTTTAATTAAGCAGAATCAACGTCTCTCTTGGAGCAGTTTTTTTTAAGCGGAGTCAGTATCTCACATTCAACCATTGCTTTCGTCACATAAACGTAATAGATTTGAACGTATCATTTCGTTCAGAATTTATCCATTTGTGAAGTTGAATGGAGTTTAAGAAGTGACATTTTGCTCAATGGTGCAGCTTCACAAAGCCAAAAATTGTGTCTTTCAGCTCCATAATTTGACCGAGAACGATAGAATAATTTGCATGCACTTGAAAGAGTAATTAATACACTTTACTCACTGATGTCAATCGATGTTTTTTCCACTCTGTCTGAAGGGAGAGCAGGATATTTTGTCGGATAATATTGTCTTATTCTGTTGCGAGAAGTATTTAATTCTCAGGAAATCGTGGTTTAGAAGAAAGTGTCCTTTCCATAATTTGTAATCAATTTCAAAAGTTACAACAGTAGGCGTTCCAAAAAAATGTCACATTAATTTCCTTTAACGGGTAACAAGTTTTCTGCGTTTACTGGAGCTTATCGTAAAAAATTCGAGTGGATCAATACACGAGACACTTTTTTCTCTTGTATTATCCAGAAGGAAGAAACAGTTTGTGAAGTACGGTTTTGCAAGCGGAATGAACTATATTTTTCGAGCAAGTGAAAAATAATTTGAGATGAGATTCTTGTCGAACTGAGAAGCCAAAAAGTGTGAGAAAATTGAACGGAGCTTTGATGCAGATGTAAGGATTGAAGCAACCGTAGATAAGACTTGAGTTAATTTCATACACTGGAGACAAGCTTAAATTAAATGTAATTTTTCTCAAGCATTCATGACGTTAACACTGAGCTGATTTTTTCTCAGGTTTTAGTTCTTGTTGTGTAAGAATGCGCGTCATTTTGTGTTATAGAGGCCGAAACAAATTCCTCACCTCTTACGAGCGCAGCTTGTTAAAAATTTTAATTTTTAGAAATGGGAAAACTGTTAACGCTCTTTAAAAAATGCACTGAAGTATCGAGAAGGCATTGAAATTATGATCACTGATTTTACCCTGTATTAACAGCAGGATTAGCTCAAATTTGAGCCACGTGAGAGATGAAAGTCATTACTCTGGAGGAATACTTTTCCAGTTATTTGCTTAGAATCTACGTCCATATTTGTTATCGCTGGCGCCGTGTAAGATGTTAAAGGAATACAACACGGTTAATGCGAAGCAAGATTTTGAATCATTTTAAAGAATTTCTTTTCCTCTAGTGGGTGTTCACTGACATAAGTTCACATGGTCACATAGAGAGTGTCGAAAGGAAAAACGTTTCACGTGCTCCAAGCAACTGTCATCATTTAGAATTTTATGTTCATCATTCAGAATTTTGTGTTCATCATTTAAAATTTTACACGTTTCACCACAATTTACCTGTTTCCATTCGATTTAGTCCTCATAGCAGTGCTATTATTCGGGTCCACAAGAAGCTATACTCTAATGTGTCAATTGCACTAGACTTGAGAAACAATCTACTGCTTCATCGCTGTGGTAAATAAGTTGTTTAAATTGTTAAATTGTTTAAATAAAATGGTCGAATGAAAGCCAGTGGAACTGAACAGAACAGTCCTAAAGCTTCGCGTTATACTCAAAACTACTAGCTGCAGCCTTGACTACTTGCTCCGAAAGCCTATCAATAAAAGTTCAGAAGCCGATTAAGCTTTACTGCAGATCGAGTAACAGACTGGATCGAGCAGACGAACTTGTTCTCCAATCCAAAACGGGGGAAAAATCTCAAAGATTCGCTTCCAATCCGAGTCGCACTCTCTTTCTTCAAAGCGTGAATGAAATTTGATTCAGTTTTTATTTTACGGCTACATGAGGATATATGTGATTGATGCGCTTGGAAGAAATTCATAAAACTGTAACACTGATTCGAAAAATTAATGTTTTAAAACATCAATTTTATACCGACTCAAAAACCTTTTTTCAGGGCTTAAAATGTAACCCCTATGAGTGAAAAATACTTGAATAGTGACACATGTTGCATTTAATTTTAAACTTTATAACATTCACAACGAGTCTACAATTTCTCAATTGTTAAAATTTTCAACAGTTGGCTACGACAAGAAAAAAATACAGCTCTTTCTAGTTATTTGACGCGACAGTATTTGAGTAAAGCGCGCATCTCGAAACGAGAGGTAGTCAGATAGAGCAACGTCTTGAGAGTATAAATGACCCTGCCCAATTGATAGCATCCGAAATATTTTGTTAAAAGGGCTGTATGAAGACGACGATGATCATGAAAGATGGTGAAAGCTTTAATTTTGCTAAGCTGGGTTGCCTACAGATAAAAACAATTTCCGTAAGTTGGTGCAGGTTATAATAGAATTAACACTTATCTACTACGACGTGACCCACTGATGGTCACTGAGGTTATTTTCATAATGCTGCTGACCGACCAGCAGTTGTAAACGTAATTTTCAAAAAAATTTAATGAAAACTAAATGAAGGCACGATTTACTTAATGTTCATAAATTTTAAAATTGATCTCTGAAATTAACTCTATTTTGAATTGAACATTGAACTTCGGTTTAACCCGCAGCAGTTACGCAGTACTTATTCGGGTCTTCACATTTTTTAAATGGCAGTTCCACCATATGCTGAACATGATCTTCTTAAATCGAGATTTTTTACTCGATAACTGTGGAGAGTCATTTTTCAACATTTTACTTTAACCGAAGCTATTCAGCTTTGAGCAAAAGCTATTTTGTCTTCTTGGCGACTCTACGTACTGTTTTCAGTACAAATTTTTATAGCTTGTACATTTTTAAAATAAAATGTCATATGCTAAAATTCTATTTGAAAAAGTAAAAACTTGAGGAACGTTGCCAGAAAAACGGTACAAAGAGTAGCCAAGTCAACAGATGGACTTTTGCTGAAGGCTGCTCTTCTACGACGACGTAAAAGTGTACAATAATCTTGTTCCACATCTGTTTGATCAGTTCACTAACGAACGAACACGTTTCAAAAAGTGGTAAAAATTACTCATTTTACATGAGTAACCATAAAGCAACACAAAAGTAGAGTCTGTAGGTGTGATAACAGAGACTAGTAAAAAAGCTGTTGCCAATTTTCTGAGACGACTTCGTGTAAGATTTGTCTATCAGAGACACTTTTCCAACCCTTCCCTTCTTTGTTATTCATAGGAAAAGCTCACTACTTAAGCTTAATTGTTCTGCACGTTTCCTTGTAGTACTGGTGATCATAACATTATCGTACACGAACACTGAGAGCAATCCTGATTTGCTTTTCTGCGTACTGACCCTGAAAAGTTTTCAGATATTTGCCTACGGGCAGCCCGTCTAGCATCGTCGGAGCTTTGAGGATAAATAAAAGCCAAGAAACCGGCAGCTTCCGTGAGCAGTAGACCGTCCAGATGGGGCCTGCACCTTTGTCTCAAGGTTTCATTTGCAGCCTTTATTGGAAAATGGTAATCGCAACGAGTTAGAACGTTGGCTTTGCAAAGTAGCGCACAACGACGCTTTCTTTGCAGGCTTTTGTAGACCTGAGCCGTTATCTCCCTATAGAACGTGAAGGATTGGACATTGAAAAAACAAAAACTGTTTTCTATGATTATGAGGAAGATGGTTGTTCATGACACAGTGAGACGTGGAGCTGAAGAAGGATTCTAATTTCCTAAATTCAAAATATAATCCTCTTTAGAAATTGAATTAAACTTTAGGAACAGGTGGCTGTTACATCGTGATTTGTGCCAGTGGTCAATGAAAAATGCTACATAGCAGTGTGGCATCATTGCAGGTACATCTACAAAGTCCTCAACGAATGAGGCTCCACTAGAGTATCCGTTTAGTACAGGGTGATGAAACATGAGTGACAATTTTGAATAGTATAAAATCTGGTGAACTAAACAAAAAAACTAAAATCATCAACGTTTTTCCTGCTCTCCACGTAGGGAGGTTTTATTATTCCTTAGACATTATACCGGATGCATGGATATATGTTGCTGTCTTTGTGTCATTTAATGCAACTCAATTTTGGAAATGGCTACCCCTGCACACCAGAAGCTCTGCTTCGGGAAAGATTCTCCCTTCTCTGCCGAAGAATTCAAGTTTGTCATTCTGAAGTATGGAGAAGTCAAGTACACTGCAGCAGTGAAGAGGGTTTTTGGAACAAAGTTCGACCCGAAAAATCCTCGTAAGGTTCCAAACCAAAAGGCATTTCAACGAGTCATCGGAAATGCCACGAGGAACCTGTCGATATTTGTAACCGACTGTTACAAAATGAACAATTAAAGAACTTGGTCTTGATGAAAATTATATTCAAATTATATTTCAGTGTTGTTCAAAGTAGCAAACAGTTTGCATTCAACTTAATTTTATCTATTGAGCTCTTAATGAACTACTAAATTTATTCACTATCACTCACTTATGTTTCATTTATTCACTCGGGACTTTTTCAAAATTTGCTTGATTTCAAATTTACTTCTCTACTTCCATGTTTTCTACGTCACCTGAAACTCGTGCAGCCGCAGTGATTAAAATGTTCAGTTGAAAACAGGCTTAAAAAAAAAGTTCAGCAAACAAGCTGGAAATAAACAGTAACAGGCAATAAACTAAATAAATAATAAATGCTCCTCAAATACTAGGCAATAAACTAAATAAATAATAAATGCTCCTCAAATACTAGGCAATAAACTAAATAAATGATAAATGCTCCTCAAATACTAGGCAATAAACTAAACTAAAGCACTATTATAAAAGGAGCCGCGTCCGTCTGCCCATCCGTCCGTCTGTGTGACCCCCTCTTCTAATCGATAGCTGTGATAGCAAGGATAAAGCTTAAGAAATACAAGAAATTATTCTATTGCATTATTTTTCTGTGGCGATTTAATTCCCTTTCACTTGCATTATGGTATCCAGAATACGCAATCGGCCTATTTTTACATATGTAAATTTTTTTGGAGCTTTCTCTGTTGAAATTCATCATGTTGCTTTGATATTTTTAATTGATAATGCGAAAAAAATGCTTTAAAAATGCTTTAAATTCGTTTGATCAGTAACCTGGCTACCACTTAGAATAAGGCCCATGATTTTGGAACTTGAATTATTGTTCTCAAAATTGTGATTTTCTTGAAAAGCATCGAAGAGCTAATAGCCGACATTTCAGAGTAAAATTCCGGCAAAAGAGGCCACCATGGAAAGAAATGTGTCCAACCGCATAATAAATATTGCCTAAATATCAGGAAATAAGCAGTCAGGGTTTTCAAAATTCATGCATTTGCGAAACTGGTTCCATTTTCACCAATCGGGTCCCATTCCCTAATTGTTCCATTTTCTTCAATTTAGAAATCTATGTCAGCTCAGTCATGATTGTCTTCATCGAATGGTTTTGTCTTGCGTGCGTTCCTAAGACGTGTTTTAAAGCAGTAGATGTATTGTTTCATTTTTAATCGTACATGGAATTTTGAGCAAATTCAAATTGAAAAACCCATCGATAAATCAACACAGCTGATGTTGGGAAAATTCGGTTCTCTCAGAACAAGCCTAAGAAATCAGAACAAGCCTAAAAAAGGTTAGAAAGGTTGTAACATAAAACTGCAATGTTAAAACATATTCTGAGTGTAACGTGACCAAACTGCAAGCGTTTTAGGTGAAATCTTCAGTGTGACATGAAAGATTTCTTATTATCATATCTGTTAATTTACTGCACCTGTTCATTTGAATACTGAGTCACGATGACGCATACAAGCTGTAACATTTATTTGTCCATTCTCTTATATAGATCAATGATCTCAGCTCGTTAAGAACTGGTGTTTCAAATGCTTTTAAGTCACTCAAGAGTTTACATTAGATGACACTTGGTTCGCTCGGAAGATAAACGAAATATTTGATCTCAGAACCTCATAGCAGGTAAAAATAATACTTTAAGGCTACTCATTACCCGACATATGCTTAGAATGCATTTTTATTTTACATTTAGCGAGAGACTAAAGAGGGTCGTAAATATGACTTTGAGCAAGTGCAATCTTCGCAGCCTCGCCTAGGGAATAAGAACTACTTGGTGCCGTGTGGCTGCAGTGACACAGCTTAACCATTCCAAGAGTCCTACTGCATACCAAAGAACTTTTGCTTCAGACCTTTACGCTTGGGAGAAACGGAATGTCGTGCATTAGCATCGTTATGTATGAGGATATTTCTCTACTAGGATATCTATCTACTGTGTGTCTGGGCAGTCTTGTCTGTGGTGCTAAATTACCA
>JACJUY010002740.1:73274-89185 GCA_014220935.1 Platorchestia sp. MABIK
TTTCAGTTTTCGAAAACATCTAAATTTTTGAGAGCGTAATCGTTTAGTGACTTACACACGCGCGCGACTAGCTTGTACAAATCTAGAGCAAGATTTCAAATCAATTACGTCGTAGTGATACAGCCCCCCCAGCCCTGCAAGTTCTTCAGTAGATTTTGCTTCGCTACTGTATATATGGGCAAACTCCAAAAAAATACAGTATTTTGCAAATAAAGTTTTGGGAACTTTACTAGAAAATGAAACGGCATGTAGCGTACCCAAGTTGACAGGAAAACTTTTGTGCCGGCTATGCTGCTGCGGTAAGGCAAATTTTGTGAAGTTTTGGCACCTGTTCATCGATTTTGTCTAGCGTCGATCACTGAGGTGGTAGAGAACACAAGTTCATCGACCCCCTGAGATTTGTGGCATAGGATGATGTGCTTCACGCAATTTCTGGCTTTTAATTTGAGGAGCCATTTTTCAATCGGATGACCTACTTCTCTTTCGGGATGAAATCAGAGTTAGCTCGTGCTTGTTTATCGCGATACTGAATACTGCAGAAATGTGCGGTTTAATTTCGGTTTTGATGGGAAGAGACGGCGAGAAACTGTTCTGTATTAAGGCATGGATCACCCACTACAGATAAATCGAATGTTTTGATAAAAACAAGCGATGAAAATCTGTTCTTTAAGGCATTGTTCACATACTTCAGGTAAATTGAATGTATTTGGTTCTTCAAGGGCTTTGCTGCGGGGTCGAATTTATTCTCGATTGTTTTATAGTTGATGCTTGTAAGGTAGAAACTTTATTCGTTCTAGAACGTCGGGTCTGATAATTGACAAATACAAGGGGAAGTAAAATTTGTAATGCACAATTTAATTTCAAAACCGAACATTCAAAATTGTGAAGTATGTGTTCAAACAGGTCATCAATAAACCATCTCGAGCCCAAAACTTTACACCAGTAATTTTGTGAGAGCGTTTAATGGGATGAGTAACTCTACAAAAACCGCTCTACTCAAATTAAAAATTTCAACTTAAAATTGACTCGTAAAACCCTAAATTTCATGCAAAATTTGCAAAATATGTATATTTTTTGAAAGAAATATCACTCAGATTTTCTTTCATGAAATGTGGTAGGTTATGAACTTAAAATTGGACTCCATTTGTAGGATAGCTTGATGGTATTTTTTTACGTCCTTTAGGAGCAACACTGGCGTGTAATGGAACAAATTTCATGGTTTTCACATGATTCACACTCATTGCACCATGTGCTGTGAAATGAGTCATGACGAGACGTGTTTCTTTCTAGCCATCATGACTCAAGTCATTATTTTTCTCTAGACATCACAACTCAAGTCATTATTTTTTTCAAGTCATCACAACTCAAGTCATTATTTTTTTCAAGTCATCACAACTCAAGTCATTATTTTTTTCAAGTCATCACAACTCTAGTCATTAATTTTTTCAAGTCATCACAACTCAAGTCATTATTTTTCTCAAGTCATCACGACTCAAGTCATTATTTTTCTCACGCCATCACAACTCAAGTCGATATTTTTCTAGTCATCACGACTCAAGTCATTTTTTTTCTCAAGCCATCACAACTCAAGTCATTATTTTTCTAGTCATCACGACTCAAGTCATCACGTTTTGTTTTTTTCAAGCAGCAGCTTGAGCAAGTTTCCTCAGATCCTCCCTCTGAAGTTTTCCAAAAGCGCGTTTAGGAGGAAAAAGTGCAAGTGAAAGGAAACAATACCTGTACACCTCTCCGTCAAGAAATACTGCCCAAAAAGTTGTAAGCTTTACATAAGCAATTTCATTTTTCCACCGCATCTCAAACCTTTAACTTCTCAACTTCTTTTTTTCATCTTCGTCATAACCACGCAAAGTGCTTGGAAGGGGCATCGAAAAATCTTGCGTAACGACTGAGGATTACATTTGTGAGAGGGAAGACCAAAATTCGATTCAAAAGTTGTCTTAGATACTCATGTAATCATGGAAGGAATTACAGTTAACATCTCGCTTATCCCTTTCACAGTGAAAAAGAATTTCATTGCCGAGCGAAGATATAATTTCAAAAATTTATGCTCAAGTGAAAAATTCACGTAGGACACCGTAATGTCACTCTTTACACCTCAAGAGCGAGCATTTTATAAAAATATACGAGCGAGGTTCACACTGAAACGAAACTGCTGCTGAACTTTGAGCTACGGAGGACATACCACTCCAATGTTGAATTAAAAACACAACAGCACCCAAAGCCCAACAATAATAGCTGACGCGTCATGAAACAGATAAAACTTGGATTAGTTTGACGAGACCATAAAGTGACTCTTCTGGATTCGAACAGCCCTAAAGTTGGTGCACGTAAATCCTTTATTGCCAGATTCACGAGGCCTTGAATAGTAAAATTTGTACGCAGGGTTTGCGGCGCCGAGTCACGGACAGCTCGAGGGAGTCGTTACTGTAAACAAGGTGCCTAAGCGGGGGACAGCGGCACTGCAAAACTGGAGGGCAATTTTTGGCGAGAGAATGACACGTCAGCGACGCTTCCGTTCTCTCTCCTGCGCAACAAATGGAGGAAGGAGGAAGATTCAGTGAGAGAAACACGAATGCGTTGGAAAAAATGCACGGGAAACGAGAAAATGAAACTTAAAATATGAGTTTTTTATAAGAAAACGTAAAATGAGCCATGTTGACAGAGTGTTGTGAGCTTATGCTGGTTTTCAGTATGAAAGGACCAAAAAAATACACAATTTGTAGCTCATAGTGTAGATGCTTCAAATAAAAACAGTAACAATTAGCTTTAAAATTTGCTGGTGTTATTGTGAATTTTATCGGTACATGCCTGGATGCCATAAACTCGAAATATGCTGCTAGGAACCAATTTGAAGTAGTGTCTGCTAGTCAAGCAATCACTTAACTGGTTGACGTAATTTTGTATCATGATTGGTTGCAGTCCCTGCAAAACTTGCGAATTGACGTTCGAACAGAAAAATTATTTCGTGAAACTTACGAATTTACGTTCGTACAGAGAAATCATCTATAAATTAAAGACCAATAAATTAATGACCAAGTTTCGCAACGGATAACTTTTCGTCCCAATTCAAAGTGTGAGACGATGTGAAAAGTTCGATGGAGACGCAACTTCAGAGAAATTATTTAACAATAGTACGTGAACGAAGTTTGTTGCTTAGTTAAAGTTGTTGATGCAAAATTTTTGGGGCTAATTTGTAGTTGCTAAAATTTTGCTGATGATAAATTAAAGTTTTGTTGCTAATGATTGCTGTAGCAAAGTTGTTGTTACTAATTCGTTGTTGTTACTAGAAGCTTGTTGTTGCTAATTGTTTTTGTTGTATTGTTGTTATTGCCAAATTATTGTTATTATAAAAATGTTGGTGTGAAATTGATGTTGTTTGAAAATTGCTCTTACTGCTAAATTGTTGTTGATGTTAAATTGTTGTTATTGCCGTATAATAGTTGTTGATAAATTGTTGTTTTTGTTAGAAAGTTCATGTTGTTGGTAAATTTTTGTTGGTAATTGTTGTTGCCAAATTATTTTTGGAACATTTTTACTGTTGCTAAAATTTTGTTGTAGCCAATGGCTTTTGTTGCTATATTGTTGCTATTGCCAAATTATCTAAATTCGCTTGTTAATCTCGATAGAATAGTTCCTCATCTTCAACTTTCAAAGTAAATTTAAAATTGAGCACACAGTTTTACTAAGATTGCGCTGAGTTAACATTCATATATGAAGAACTACATTCAAATGCCACATAATTGGAATGAATGTATCCGGAGATCAGAAATTTACATCCAAGATCGATTCCTTAGCGCCGCATGGAATCATGGCGAACCTCAAATCCATCAGAAGAGAGATCCGTTTTTTCCAGTCCAAAAATCAGTTGCAGGGAGCATTTCTCCAATTGCGCCGTCGCTCTTGATTACGAAGAGTCCCCCTGAAAAAGACGGACGCTCGCGTGACAGTTCCAAATAGCCGCAAGTCTTTCATCTGAAGAACTCCCTCGTGCGTCCTCCAATATCTCGAGTGAAAATCATTTGGGGATTTCCTAATACTTCAGTGATTATAAATCTGACAAATTTTGAAGAATACACTGCGTATTTTGAGTTATTTGTAGACACATGAAGGAGCTTATCAAGTTTCTTCAATTTTAGAAATCTGACAAATTTTGAAGATCATGCTGCGTGTTTTGGTGTACTTGTGAGCACAATGAAGGAGCTTATCAAGTTTCTTTAGTTTCTCAAAACTTCTTTATCACTCGTTAAGTTCTATTCTTTCGGTATCAGAACACTCCAGTAAACAACAAAATTTCGCAGCAATTTGATAGCATTATCCTCAGATATTAATTCTTGCATGAATTATTTTTAATTTTTCTAAAAACACATTGAAAAACAAATAAAAATTTAAATAAAAAAATTAAATAATAAATAAATAATGAACTAATAAATAATAAATAAATAAATTAATTTAAATTTTCAAAATATGTACACTCAATTTGTGTGAAATATTTATTTTCGTCTTCTTCTACCTATGGTTAACATTATTTTTAACCAAAATATCAGCTTTGCATGTTGAAGTTCTCTTCATTATAAACTGCCCTTTATACTGGTCGTGATCGTGTTCACTGAATACCATAAACGAAAATTCAACTATCGATGAAGCTAATATGAAAAATCGATGAGCCTAATTTGAAAAATCGATGATGAGGAACTTAGTGTGAGAGCCAACGTGATAAAAATTCGTCATCACAAACATTTCCGGAATGCAGAAGCGCCATCCTCAGTTTTACGACAATGAAACAGACGAGCAACAGCATAAGAGACAAAAATACATAAATTCTACAGACAAAAATTGACACAAAAATGAATTCGGGAACCTACCCTGATTTGTTTGTCTGAGCTAAAATCGCTGTTCATCTGCGGCTTATAAACATGAACGGTTCAAATTTCTTTCATTATGCATTGCTTTTTGGAGAACAAGAATGGTTCAAATTTCATTCATTGTTCATTGGTTGTTGGAGAACGTGAACGGTTCAAAGTTCATTCATTGTTCATTGCTTGTTGGAGAACAAGAATGGTTCAAATTTCATTCATTGTTCATTGGTTGTTGGAGAACGTGAACGGTTCAAAGTTCATTCATTGTTCATTGCTTGTTGGAGAACGTGAACGGTTCAAAATTGCAGAGTTCTCGCTCGTTTCGAGCTTTAAAGCCAGAATTAAAATTGGAAAGTTAAAATGGGTGTTTGAAACTATTCGAATGGTCCCTAATTGCGCATTGAGCAGGAGAGGCACTAGGTGCTGTGGGAGAAGTCCAAATGCTGCTGTGACCAATAAAATGCAAAAGAGCAGTGCTTCTAAATTATAGTATGACCGTTCGTAATAAATACATATTAATCTGCACGCAGCGGCTATCGAGATCCTTTCCTAAACAGTCTTTCAGATTTACAAAAACATACCAATTTTGAAACTAATTCTATAAATAACTTGAGCATCTAGCGAGGTAAAAAATCTTTGGACTAGCTTTCAAAATTCCAGCTTCACTTTTTTGTTCAAGTACCCTGTAATTGGTAGCTAACGAACAATTCCTGCTTAGGCGCTGGGTAAAAACAAACGTTTGCAAATCAGTAATATTTAAAATCTAGTTGGCTCTTATTTTCATACCAAGAGAGAAATTTCCTCGAAATCGACCAACGAGCATTGTCGATGAACCTACAGTGAAAACTTCAAAGCTGTTTGTTATTATTTAAATATTACATACATACCATAGAAGATTTGCAACCGAGTTGAGATTCAAATTAAAGGTGTCATACAACGTCGTTTATAAAATGCACGCTCAGATTCGCACAGTTGAACTACGTTTTGAAATTATTTTATTTTTTATCTCCACAACTCTTATTCAGCACCACATTTTTCATGTATTTTACACTGATCTACAAGTAGATCAAGAACTGTTTTTTTCCAAGTGGGGTGGGTGGCAAGATGCACGAGAAACTACGCACAGTTTGAGCTTTTGGTTACTCCACCCCGATTGTCGTCAAGTCTGACCAAATTTCATTTTTCGAAAATCTTAGACTGTAAATTCTGAGTAAAATATTTTTGCACAGGGTTTCGTTTCTCTTTTTCATTTCATCATTCGAGGCTCACATGATGATTATGATGGTCTTTCATTTAATGAATTACATTAAATATTTGAAAATGTTTATTACCAAAGAAAGTTTTATAAAAAATAAGGAAAAAACAAGGTAAGTTTACTATGAATCTGCAAAACTTGTCACGCTTTATTGCTAGCTTTGATACGCTTCATTTTTTTAGAAAACTTAGAAGCATACCAAGCAGCAATGAAACGTAATCTCTTTTTCATGAACTTATTCTGTTAATGATTTTTTCTACAAATGATGTCACGAAAATTATTGGCTACGCATGTCAGAGGACATCGCCCCAGTCTAATATTGATCTATGATTTTAGCCGCCCAAGCATAGCTTCTGTATAGAACGGCCAATATTATAGATGCCACGGCGAAAAGTTAGATTGAGTCTTAGGTCTCTGATGGATTCCACCGTGTATTTGTGAGATGAATTTGACATTTTTCCCAGAACAAAATGAATCTTTCAAACAGTAAAGCAAGTGGCTTCGGTGTAGGTGAAGAAATTAGAGGTGATCAAATTGGTAATTTCGGGACTTCAGTTAACTATGCCAAAATACACCAAGAGTTCTTCACGTTTCAAAAAGCACTTAATTATTGATATCTGATGGGAGCTAAATATGTTTGTTCTTATTATTATTATTCAACACATTAAATAGCTAAATTGTTCTTCCAAATTACTCTCCCCATTATTTGGAGCTAATTCAAAACAAGCAAACTCACCGCGTTTATCAATCACAATCCTAAACATGTTGAACATTCTTTTAACACCCGTTTTTATATCTTTTTCAAAACAAAATTTAACCGTTACGTGACCTAGTCAACTGTTTACACATCATTTTATTCATTACTTATGCTAAAACAATGATGATTAATTACTACGCCAGTATATCTGTCGATTAAACGCAGCGTGCAAGCTTACGCCTTGCAAGTGACAAATCTGGGTAACTGTTTACACATTCCTTTAATATATATTACCATTGCTACAATAACAATCACTACATTACTACACTTCCTTATTCAACGTAGCATGCTGATAAATGGCAGCTACTAATTAAACGTAGCATGCTAATAAAATGAGAACTACTAATTAAACGAAACATTCTAATAAATGACACCTACTAATCAAACGTAGCATGCAAATAAATAACATCCGGCTGATTAAACGTAGCATGCTAATAAATGTCACCTACTAATTAAACGTAGCATGCTAATGAATGACACAAATAGGCTTGCGACTTGCGGCTATTTAGCAAATAGGCCACGGAGGAAACGTGCCAATAAATGGTGCAAAATGATACGAAACACACAAAATTTCAATGTCTCCATTAGAGTGACACCAGCTAAGGGTTCGTTTTATCTAAGCATGCGCAGGTACTCAAACAAGTTCTGACCTCCCCGAAATAGCTCTCGAAGTGTTCATTCGCGCCTCAAACAGCGATTACCTACAAAGCGACTCCCAAAATACTCGGCACGCATACTGTCGCTCTAAATTTGAACGCCCTACCATTATCCCGGGAAAATAACGCGGGGCTTATCAGTAGTTAGGGTTTATAGTCCGCGTTGAACTCGTTTATAGCACAGAATTCTGATCTTGTGTCATTAAAGACTCTTTAAATGCAAGCTTTTATTGCATCTTTAATAGCTGTTTAAGAACCTAGGTGTCGTGCTCGGGTGTTGAGTACAGTTTGTAATTTGTGAAGGAAAGGATTTGTTGGCTTTGCGAGTCTGCCTTCGGTATAACTGGATTGTACCCTGTGACCAGATTACTGAGCAGTAAAAGAATTATTTTCGTTTCCATGACACTTATAAAATTGAGCAGTGATGAATCGTATTGAGTTCTCCGACATGTACTGAATAACTTGGCAATCGTTGCGATCATTATTTTAAGTAAGTTGGTAAATAGCGATTAATATTTTACTTTACTCAGTTATTTGCATACTAATCGCTACTCGTGCTGGTGCGCAAAGATGCGAACGAGAACTTTAAAGTATAAGTATCGATGAATTTTTAGTTTCGAAAATTATCTTCTTACTTATTCCTGATTGTGCTGATGACCAAAGGTTTGGAAGTGTACATGTTATAAAGTTTAAAAAAGGAAATCTATAGTAAAACACTGTTTCACTAAACGCTTCAATAAATCAAACGCTCCAAAAAATTTGGAAGTGTATTTTAAAGTGCAAATCAAAAAAGCTATTGTCCTAAACGATTCAATAAATCAAACGCTCCGAAAAATTCCTGCCGGTAGTGTAGAATGAAATTACCGTGCTCAAGTTCACAGGAATATTCAAATTACGGGCTGTTGGTGTCAATTTTAAACGCAATCACCTCTCATGCATCACAAGGGACAATTCAAAACTCAGTTTCCGGAATGATATTTCAAAGATAATGAATTCTAAGCCCCTTTCTTCGACAATTCTCTGGTGATTATTTGGTTAAATCATTTTGAAATCTCGCATGGCTTGAAGTGGAATTAACACCATTTCAGGATGTGAAACTCAATTCGAAAGTGAGATTTGAGAACAAGTGTCTGGGGAATTCAATTTCGTGACTCTGATAGAAATCCAACTGGAAAATACAGAAAATCTTGGCTATACAAGCATTTTTTCCGTTGCCTGTTTCCTGTCATTTTTCATCCAAGTATTATTTTCTCTCATCAAAATTGTCTTGTTAAGTGTCTACTGTGTAAAAACTTTGATTCTCAGCTGGGTCGAGTTATATTTCAGGATCAGTGATTGTGATGATGTGAAAGCAAAAACGGTAGGTTAACATTTCGGCAGATTTTAATGACAAGTTTCATTAAAAAGCAGCGATAACAAAAGATTTTATTGGCGGACTTTAGTAGAAAGCCATAACAGCAACTCTTAATTGCAGATTTTAATTAATAGAAAGCCATAACGGTAGAGTTTAATATGAAATTTTGATAGAAAGCAATAACGGTAGATTTTAATAGCTAACGGTGCCTAATGAAATGATTCTTCACTGATAAAATTAAAAACATGAAAAACCAACCAATCTTGACTCACTGTTAAGATATTACATTATGTCTTGTAAAACAATTGGAGTTTCAATAAAGTCCTTTGGAGACACGAAACACAGACACTCTTCTGAGACCGTCCCATAAATGTTTTCAGATTGTCTACATTCTGGAACTCAAGTTCTGAAAAATCAAAACCAACTAAGTCTCCGAAAAAGTGACTGCAATGAATTAATGTTCGATTGTTTGAGCCGCTTTTGGCTTATCTGGAGGTGCTCAAAATTCGGGACACACACTCTCAATTTTGGTCATTAAAGAGTTATAATATTCAATGCGTTGCCATTTTTCCATTGAGGATGTTTGCCAATTTGTTCGCTGACTGATTTGAGAGAATTCTGCTGTAGAAATTAGAATTTCATCTGTGCAGTGAAAGAATACATGGACTCAACTCAGAATGGACACTGAAAAGAAATTCAGTGTTTGTCTTGTATTCTCATATCGACGACTCTTTCTTTTCAAACGAAAGAGATTTGTCCTGAAATCCCTGGATGAAAAATTCTTCGATGTGTATATGAGGAAGTGTGTAACAATTCTATTAGACTTTTTGAAGCACTCACAAAGTTGGTTGGGAGATATGAGCCTGAACAATGCCGGCATTTGAATTTTGTGATGAGTTTCGATGCGGCAAAAGAAATATAAAAATGACGCTTGTGCAAATTCTTCTTGTTCACCAACAGCTTCTTGTTTGAAATTACGCTATTCAAATGGCACAACAAATTAAACTCGCAGAGAGTTTTTCCAAAGAAATAACCATATCTCAGTATACAAATGACTAGCTATCATTATCCATAAACCGCTTGTGTACTGTTTTCCGAAATTTCCATATTTTACCACAATCGTTAGTTAAATCCCCCAATATATCTTTCACTATCATCTCGGCTTCACTCACAGTTAACGACTGAAAACAAATTTTCTGGAAGACATTTTTTATCTTTGGCGAGCCGAAACCGGTGAAGAAATTCCATTAAACTCGCAGCATTACCTGCGGATTGATGCGACTCTCAACACCTATTGTGAGGGATCACTCGCGCAGATCACGCGGGTCAAATAAGGCTCGAGCGTCTGCACTGCCAGCCTGACTTCTAGATCCAGCGGTGGCAAGAATTCCAAATTCAGCGGTGGCAAGAAAGAGCTCAGCAGAGCGGAGACGGGATTCAATTGGAAGACTCGCTCCAATAAATGCAACCAAATCTAGCTGATGAATTCTTTTTAGATGCGAGTCTACAGCTCACGATGTCCTTTAGCTTGAGCGACCCTCTATAGAGATGATCAAGCTTGAACTTCCTTGCGTATGAACATCAGCTGGATGTGATCTAGTCTGACTTGACCTCAGAATAAAGAATCTTTGGCAGAAAATCATTTCATGAATATTATACTGGTTTGAGATTTATTTTAGTTTATTATTGCAAAGTTAGTATGCTATGTGGCTGTTTACTAGTTATAGAAAATATTTTTTTGCTTTGTATCATTGGGCTTACAATTAACCAGCGTTCACAGCTAGAGAGTACAAAAATATAACAGAGGGAAAGTGATGTGCTTCTAACGAAGTTTTTGAAAACTCTTAAAGCGGAGGAGTTTAAAAATTTCATATTTAATGACATTAATGTTTTGTTCAATGACAATGTTGTTGTAGTAGTAATATTTATCTTCAGGAAACATGAACTGACAACATGCCCAGCGACCTTATAAAACGTGCTATTATGACATGCTGTGGTGTACGCTAGCATTAATTGCGTAAAAAACATTCCTAATATTTATTCCTGAGCGGTATTACCGTATTTATTTGAAACACTAGCTGTTGATTAGTCATTTTCTGTGAGGATGTTAAAATCAACGAGAACATCCTTGTGAAAACCAAAATTCGTAGGTTTTTGAACAAAATTAGAGTTGTAATTTGTTCTGTAATGCAGTGAATCGGTGATAAATTATTGTGTGCGTTTTTACGGTCTAAAAATTCTAATGTTTGACTTAAAACTTGGACTCGCTAAATTTTGAAAATTATGGAAAACAGTAATTATAAACAATTAAATAACTTATGTTACCTTGATAAAGGGAAAATAACTAGAAAAAAAGTCATTGAAAAATGTTCCACATAAATACGGTAATAGCAATATGATAATGAGTGAGTGCGTGAAAGAAAAATAAAAGCGGTAAAGATCATTCAATAAATTTCAGAATCTCTGTAGTGCAAGAGATGAGTGGAGATGATGGCAGACTTCAAAATGACTGATATCAGCAGGAAAACACAAATAAGAAACACTTCAATGCGTCATCACAGTTGAGTCGCAGTTCAATTTCCAGCTGAAGCTGGAACTGAAAAAGTGAAAATTCAAACTATATTTTCAATATCTTTCTGCAAACGTCATCGCGGAATAATTGATTGCTGTGATGATGAAACGCGGCTGGAGGTGAGACCTTCGAAACGTCATTGTTTGCACTGATGCGTTTTAAACCCCGATCAATGCACGTCGAACCAATTTCAACGAAAAATGTTTCGAGGCTTAGTAGTTAATTTTTCACCAGCTCGCTTTTTTTATTTTAATTTTGAGTCCGGGAGTTCAGTGCATGCTATCTGATTGAGAGAACTACGCCTGAGAAACCACTTTATGAGGGAGATACATGCACAAACGTAACGTTTGACCTTCAGTTCTTTCTACTTAGTCAAAAGTGAAGCGCGCTATTGGTTGGTATTGGTTGATTTTTCTTGCCGTGTTTTTGTAACAGTGTTCAGAAAATCAAAATTTCGCAATGTTCACGATGGTGAATTGATGCAGTGCACTCATTTTAAATAGATTCTCTGCAACATCTTCCATTACAAATGCCTTTTCCAATTTACGCAGTTAAGGTGATGTAACCTATCCCTCTAGGGATTGTTCACGTCATGATTACTGCTACTTGTAATCAAGCCAACTTTTATCAAAAATATTAACATCGGGGCAGATTATTTCTTGTAATTCTTGGTTAAAAATAAGCTCAACGTGAAATCTTATATATCCTTTCTCCTCAACTTAACATCGTTGGTTTATTTTGAAAAAATCACAGCGGAAATCATTTGAGGTTTGCGTTCTATCTCATCTCAAGTTGCACTGCAAAAAAACGTTATCAGCACTGACGATGACTCGTAGTGTTTCTACTCAACAAGAAACTTCCCGAGTTTCAGGAAAGAATGCTCGCGGTCGCTTACATTTCTTCAAAAACTGGCGGTCAAAATGCCCTGGAATCATCTAGGCACGCTATTAATGTGATGATGAAGTAGACCAGTGGTCTCATAACAACATGCTCAAAATGTCACAGAATCATCTCAGCGCGTTATTTATGTGATCTTGAATTAGATCAGCGTTCTCGTAAACCCTTCGGAGTCCAGAGATGTCGGGGACTCTTACGTAACGCGCTATATTTGCTCATATTTTTCCGGACGTCAGGGCTTGAGCGCTGTTTTCTTTCACGATCGTCCCAAAGACGAGAACTGAAATATGAATCCGAAAGGCCGGCCTCCTGCAAGATCAGGTCCGATCGAGCGACGCGAAAACATGTCAGAGGGACGCGGTCGAGAAGTGGTCAGAATGTCAAGGGACCTTTATTTACGGCGAAACAATCTTTAATTCGGCCAGAAATAGATCGGAGGAGTCGTGCGGACTGCTATGTTCCGTATATATTCTTTCTACTCTGTAGACTTATCACAAGTTTCAGCAAGTCATGGTTTATGAGTGAAAAGGCAGGAAATATTTGGGACGAAGTGAATATCTTATAATGGATGATGTTCACCAAAAATTTGTCGGCTCCTTCCAAAAAAAAATGATGGCGCGAAATTTGATGAAAGTCTAAGCGGCAAAACTTTAACCAAGAGGAAAGAAACGTTTTACACATGGCAAAACAATTTAAGCAATTTATTTATCACAAGCGATACAGCAGTAGATTGATTCTCAAGTCTGGAACAATAGACACAATTGTGTATAGCTACTTGTGGGCCCGATTAAGTTCAGCGACTTCTAGGGCAATCTAAATTTGTGTTCGTTTAGAAAGAAGGGGCAAAAAATGAATCTTCTTAATGTGAGTTTAATAGAAAGCATGGAACATTCTTTGGTTCAGGACAATATTATTGTGTATTAAATGGTTCTTATTCTGTTTCTGTATGTTTTCTGAGTCATGCTGAAAGTATTAATTTTCCGAATACTCTTAATGGGTTAAACTTTTCACAATTTCAAATACATAGCTCGTGTGGCGTTTCTTGCAAATAGAATAATTGCTAAATTATGAACTTTGAAAGTTTGTTACTAGCAGAGTTTAATATTGAGAAAGTCTTAGTTCGTAAAGTACCATTTTTAATTAACACCTGAATTCTATAATAGCGTTTACAATCGGAATGTTCTATATTTTTTGAAATGGTAATGAATACACAAGCTCATTGAGTTAGAATGTTAAAAATTTACATTGAGTTAATTTAATTCACATTTAGTAAATAAAACATTGAGTTAAAACGACCTCTACCACCCGCCTCTCTCCAATTACTACAATCACCCGTAAAGGTGTAAAAATAAAAAAATGTTTCGAGCCCTAGTTGTGTACTGAACAGAAATTCTTTACCTAAGTCTAGCGCTCTATCCACTGCGCCATGAAGAACAGCGGTATGTCAAACATGTGCATGAGTAAATACTAGGAGCTAATAAAACTGGAATTCTTCACAATAGAACAAATCTCATGCACTATTTGTAGTGTCAATCATTTTAAAATATTTCAGCTCTTCTGTTTATGCTCTTCTAATATGAATCCATTTCACTAAAAACCATCGAAATCCATTGTTATTCTGCCATGTCAAAAACACACCATTAAAAAGGCAAACAAATTTGATCGTTTCATGGTATCAATATGGTTTTGGAGCTTGAAGTGGCCCAAATAAAATCAAGTAGTTAGGAATAATATTTCAAATTAGTAATAATATTAGTAATAATATCCACACATTAGAAGATAAAACCAACACTAATTATTCTTTCAAAATTCAAAAAATTCCAATACCGACTATTACCATTTTTTGGTAAGTTTTTACCCTGAATTCTCGTAACTAACGGAAATTTTAACCTTCGAGAAATATTTTTCACTCTAATTAAATACCATAATTGCTTGACGACAAGTAAAAATTGACTCATGTGTAATAATTTGCTTCCTCAAATTTAAACGTTGAAATATCAAATTTTCACTCATATTGAATACCACGACTAAACAGCGATGAATAGAAGTTAACTCATGGGTATTTGTTACGACGTTAAACATCGAAATAGCTTCTTTTTCGTCAGTGCCAAGTTTCGGAATTCACCAAATGTATGATGCAATTTGCGATATTTACCTGAAGATATTCACTCATTCACCATTTATTCAGCCTTCAAAATCAAGCTCGAATCTCATGACCTCGCACATTACGATAAAGAAGAATAACAAATGAAGCTTAAACAAAAGACAAAAACAAAAAAAGGGCAATGAAACAAAATATAAAGCTCTTCCTCACTACGAACAACGATTGAAAATTACAACATAAAGACAGAAAGAGACCAGCGAAGAAGGCACCAGGCCATTCGCAAGTAACAAGCGTCTTCTTATCATCCGAGAATAGGGCCATGCCAATGCCGGCATTTCCCAACACCATAAAAGTTTGATACTGCCATTCTATTCTTTCTGAAGTGCGCAAGCAAGTTATTTCCCCTGGACAACTTTTACGGCGATAATGTAGAAACTTCCTGAAGGTCGGCCCGAGTTTCCTCAGGGGCAAAAAGACCCGCGCTCTCTGTTATACTGTCGCGAATATTCCTTAATGGTAACACTGCCAACATTTGAGCTGCTACACACTCGCTTTGTGTTCGTGTGGGCTAATATCCGTTGATATATGTGTTAAAATATGTGATTATATGAGTGTTAATTTATGTTAGATATATGTATTAATATGTGAGTT
This sequence comes from Platorchestia sp. MABIK, assembly GCA_014220935.1. Taxonomy (NCBI): domain Eukaryota; kingdom Metazoa; phylum Arthropoda; class Malacostraca; order Amphipoda; family Talitridae; genus Platorchestia; species Platorchestia sp. MABIK. Next base: position 88,398 of record JACJUY010002740.1, read on the forward strand.
GATGTGAGTGTTAATTTGTGTTAATGTACGTGTTAATATGTGCACTTTGTGTAAATGTTTGTGTTAATACATGTGCATTGTGTTAATACATGCACTTTGTGTAAATAAATGTTAATACATGTTAATTTATGTATTTACATGTGTGGTTTTACTAATATATACGCTTTTGCGTTAATATACGAGCTTTGTGTTGCAGTTGCTTTTTATCTCAGTCCCTGTGACACAATATTATAGGCATGAATTGGATGGGAAAATGTTTTTCTATCCGACATGTGATGGATGTGTGAAAGCTACTTGAGTATATGTATAGGTTTCATTTCGCAAAGTCTGAATGTTAATGTTGACGATCAGAGTAATATAGCAAGGCCTGGCTTCAGTTTCTTGTGTACATTTCTTCACAATTTCACCAAAAATTGACACTACGAGAACTTTAGTTAAAGACTCCAGAGCAAACGTCGTCAATTAAAAAAAAAGTTATTAGGATTCCTTTAAATGTGCAGTTCTCTGCATCGCAAAAATTCAAAGTATACGGACTGTGAAAAATCCACATAACTCACTGAATGAAGATTGTTTAACTGAATAATTGGGGTACGCAAACATAGACCTAAAATAATTCGCTCAATAACTGCGTTGCACAAACGTAGACTGCGAAAAGATCTACACTAATTCTAGTACACAAACATAGACTGCAAAAAGATCTACACAGTAATGTTAGTACACAAACATAGACTGCAAAAAGATCTACACAGTAATTCTAGTACTCAAACATAAACTGCAAAAAGATCTAC
>JACJUY010002740.1:89510-99815 GCA_014220935.1 Platorchestia sp. MABIK
CACAGTAATTCCAGTACACAAACATCGACTGCAAAAAGATCTACACAGTAATTCCAGTACACAAACATAGACTGCAAAAAGATCTACGCAGTAATTCTAGTACACAAACATGGAATGCAAAAAAATTCGCTCGTTATTTACGATACACAAACATAGACTGCAAAAAGATACTATCAATAATTATGGTACACAAAAATAAACTGCAAAAAGATACTATCAATAATTGCGGTACACAAACATAGACTGCAAAAAGATACTATCAATAATTGCGGTACACAAACATAGACTGCAAAAAGATACTATCAATAATTGCGGTACACAAACATAGACTACAAAAAGATACGATCAGTAATTGCGGTACACAAACATAGACTGCAAAAAGATACCATCAATAATTGCGGTACACAAACATAGACTAAAAAAATTCGCTTAGTAATTACGGTACACGTTACAACAGGGCTGGCAGTCACGTTTTAACGGCGGGCAGTTTCTTAGCGCCTTGCAATCTCTTTTGAGCTCTTTTTATGAGAACTGCATGAGTTTCTCACTCCTGAAACTAACTCCCTTGCCCATTAGCTGCATGTAGTTCACGCCAACATTATGGCCTTTGCTGCATAATCCCTGCATTCGGTACACGTTGCAGAGAGTATAAAAATTTTCGAAATTTTGAAATTTGTTGAGAGCGCTTCGCGTGTACAGGGCGGCTACGATAATGAGATGCAGGAAACATTCATTTTCAAACGCATGCTTCAGCGTATCATTTTTTTGTGAGTGAAGGTTTTGAACCCAGCGCCACGCTGCGAGCCGAGCATAAAATTATTCCTTTCTGATAACAGATTTAATTTTTGTCTAATCTAAAAAATATGTTCGATTTCAAATAGTGGTATGTACGGCAATCGAACAAGCAAAATGTTTTTTCAAAGTGAGTATTAAATCGAAGGAAAGTTCTACTCCATTCATCAATATTTATCCTTTCTATAATAACACTCAGATTCAGTAACAAATTGCCAGATTTTGCAGATAGTTAAATGCAGGAAAAAGTTCCCTTGATTTTCTTTTTTTCAACAATTTTCTCCTTCTGTTATTACAAGTACAAAGATTGCATTTAAATTGATGCACGCCCCTCTCCCATGAGAAACACAAAACACAAGTTTTGAGGAAAGTCTTCATTTCCTTCGTTTTTGAGCGAAGAGCTTCGCTCTCGAAGTGTCTCAAAAAGAGTTTCTGGCAAACCCAGTTGTTTATTTGCTCACAATTATTTTAGGATTGCATGCATAAAATAGTGTTTGTTCTTATAGTAACAGCACGACAGGGTGTTGAGGATTTGAATTTACCTAATAAAATCAAGATGAAATATTAACCTTCAATTTTAGCCAGTCAATGTAACTTGTAATAAACGAAATCAAAATTTGGTATTTTTTGATTGTTTTTCAAAATGCAAATTATACTTATTTCGACGTGATAATGATTAAACGTTTAAGTTAGGCGTTAAATTTTGCAAGTTTAATTAAGAACATGAGTTGCAGTTAAAGAACAGATGACAACAATCTTGAAAAATATCAGAGAATAGATAGGGATAAATTTAACTTGATTTTGTTGCATCCAGTGGCACACGTATGGCCACTGATCGAAATTTCATAAGTTGAGACAAAATTCAAATCGTTGAATCGAAAAAACTCCGTTTGGAAACACTCCTTATCAGTGAGATTTTTCGGTGTCTGGATAGGATGATATCTACCGTCGGTTTTAATATCTACAGACCTCTTTATCCAACGTATTTATTGTTCTGAATTTCTTTTTCAATGAAATTGTAAAGTATCTATGATACGATGTTGTATATAGTACATGAGATTGGAATTGAAAATAACCCGACGAAATTGAAATTGAAAAAATCTTATAGTGCATAAGATTGAAAAAAAACTGACTGTAGATATCATAATATTACGGCACCGATTTTTTTTGTCCGTCGGGAAAAAATAGTTTCTTAAGTTAAATAAAAAAACATTCGTAGTACTCAATTAATTACAGCCTATGTGATCTCTGTGAAGAACAGCCAGCAGTGTTTGCAGCTTGCAAATGTCGTTTAAAATACTACAACTTTTCCACCATTATTTCTGTGCCATGTTAGATCGCATTCAGGCAGCTTGCAACCATAATTTTAATATTGGGGATCGAATAAATTGGAAATCCATTTCCTGAGTCAGCCTACCATGACGGTTGCAGAAAAATGATTTCCCTCAAGGAAATTTAAAAGGGGCCTTTTCACTCCGGTGTTCGAGGACACAGTCAAAATACGTTTAATTTCAAACTTATTTGAACTCTAAAAATCCGTTTCTGATGTTCATGGAGGTCTTAAATTCTTAGCTGAAAATCAGCGAGCTAAATTGACCGGCTTTTGGTAATTTAATGCCCGAATTCTTCCCTCAATAAATAGGTCATAATTCAAATTAGATTACAACTTCACTGATGGAAGATAGTTTAAATCACAAGTTCCTTTGAAAATAAGGGCAGCGATTGTATTCTTTTGTGTGATAATTACTATTAGTGAAAGCTTAAAGGGAAGGAAACAGAACAATCAGGAATTAAATTTGCTGTTCTGTTTTCTAATATTGCTATTTATTAACATTCAAAGGAAATACATGAGAATAATAAGAAATTAAACTCGTGAATTTGTTTGACCGAGTAACGTTTGGTGTTTTAAATTAAAAAAACTTTAATAAAATTTTAGTCAATAGATGAATATTTCGTGGACGGAGAATGATTTCTGAGTATTTTATAGAAATGACCAACAAGGCTTGGAATTTTTGAATAAAATATTTTCATGCTTTCAGTCTATTCAAAAATTCATCGAGAAAGTGAACGTAACTAGCATCAAAAACATTCCAAAATTTTGTGTAACGTATTGTGGGATTTTCCTAAACTTAAACAGCGTTGTGCAAATTCGTACTACACATAAAAAATTTTTCAGAGAACAAGCTTTTCGTACACTTGTAGAATTTCTCTCAAAACACTACGTCAGCTCAAAGGAAATAACTTTGAAATGCACCAACTTTTCTAAAAAATTTTTTTTCGCCGTTAGTCAAACAATGGAGGTAAAATGCGGCTCCACTTTGGAGTGTTATGTATAAGGACGTTCAAAATACCATTATTTATTCTATGAATAAAGAGTTAGTCAGATAGTCCTCGAGTCTGAAGAGTTAGGACGAAACGCAGCAAGTTCTGTAAGTTAGTACATCATATATCAAGTGAGGAGAACTTTATTGACATTTTTCAAGTCTAGCGAGTGAATTGCATCTAGGACAACGATGCAATTCACCCTCATCTTTGCATTGCTTTTAGTATAAAATAGTAAGATTGTCATCTATCCAGCCTGAGGAGATGAGCTGCAACGCATCAAGTCAGGTGAGCAGGGCTGCTGCGATGCATCCAGTCAGGTGAGCAGGGCTGCTGCGATGCATCCAGTCAGGTGAGCAGGGCTGCTGCGATGCATCAAGTCAGGTGAGCAGGGCTGCTGCGATGCATCCAGTCAGGTGAGCAGGGCTGCTGCGATGCATCCTGTCAGGTGAGCAGGGTTGTGATGCATCAAGTCAGGTGAGCAGGGCTGCGATGCATCCAGTCAAGTGAGCAAGAGTGTGAGCAAGGAAAGAAAGTGTTCCTTTTTAAGCTGGTAAATATTTGAGTGTTGCATTTTCAATATCACAAGTACAAAGTGTGCAGTTGGCTGCTGGTGTGCAAGGCTGAATTTTTTACACTGGTCCTTTAGAGTAACCGTTTCAAATCATAATGGCTGTCTCCAGCATGTTTGTTCATTTTGCTTAAATATTTTGATAGCTTGGTTAGAAAAAGGGGAAGACGTCATTTTTCTAATGATAGTGCCCACTAGAGGACATGGGATATCATTCGTTTAAAAAATAGTAACCTCGAGAAAATTTGTATCCAATAGCGCGCGGAGGAACATTATGAATGTTTGGCGACCTCGGCGAGCTCGAAGAAAGTAATTTGATACATAAGTCCGAATGCAAGCTTTTTGGGGCTTGACTGCCAATAAAGAAAGCCAATAAGCAATAAGAGATCTTAATACCCAAACCACCTGCTCTCTAAATGCACTTAATTTCCATTCGATTCTTCTCAATGGCCACTTGGGCCGCAGAATGACCTCTCGAAGAACACCTGCGCTTACGAGCTTTACTTTCGATTTCAGGTTCCCAGCTCCCATTGATTCTCTTCTTGCGGACGTTTGTTTCTGCTCAATTTGGCGTCTGGATTATTTACGAGCTGTGCGTTTGATGGCTTGCTTTGGTAAAAGCATTCGTTATCGTTTATCCAAGAACGGGAAAAATGGATAGTTATGGCTAACTGAGATTAGATGCTTGCTGTACGTTGAGTTCAGTTGCTTTGGTGAATGATCCTCAGTGGGTTACGGTGCCACAATGCCGTTGGTCAAGCCCTAAGGATTACTGTATTTCAAAGTAATAGTCTTACAAACCCATGAATGACTTTATCGTAGTCTTCACTATAAGAAAATCGTACGGGACACTTTCCCTGTTCGTGCTCCTTGCTTCATTTTTGCAGCGGTAAATTAACTTTCATCAGTTTGAGGGGTTCTTGCATTAAATTGTCTCATGCATGATTTGCAGTGTTTAAGTTGGCAGGTAACATAGACTAAAGGTAACAGGTAAATTTGCAAAGAGCAGATTGCACGTCAAACGAAATGATTTATTCTGTAGCAAACCCAATAACTCAGCAAAAAGAAGTCATTTTCGTTTCCGATGCTTTTTAATTGGGACAGAGAAATGCTGTTTAATTATAGCCTTGAGTAGTCATTTTAGCTTCATATGGTCTTGAGCATTCATTTTAGTTTTTTATGCTCTTTAATTATGGTTTGAGCATTCATTTTTGATTTTGATGGTCTTTATTTAGGGTTTCGAGCACTTATTTTAACTTTTTATGGTCTTTAGAGATGAACTGGAGGAACTGGATAACTTCTTCACGTACGTTATTTCATGAACGGAAATGATGATTTTCAAACAGATGTGCAGGTAACTTGAAGAAAGCTAAATTTCATTCGTCTGCAACTGAATCTCTGGAACATTGCTTTTAATATTTACTGTTTTGTCGAGTAACATTTCTCATCTGGACGCCATTTGTCCAAGTACGAGTTTCATTGTAGATTGCAGAAAGGAAACATTTTTGCTCGAATAACATCTTCCTCTCCTACTTCTTCAGCTACGATATTTCTGTGCGATTGGAATATCTATGAGTCATTCGCGTAAAGATTTAAACAGAAATGTCCTTCAAAATTTGAAGCTACTTTTGTATCATATACTAAGCAGCACGCCAACACATTATTCCTGCTCAATAGGGACGAGTAAAACCTGCGTTGAATGAAAGGGGATGTTCAGTCCCCGTAGACTTGCGCAGGGCTCCACAGAGAGCAAGTGGCTTCCATTAGCCCTCAGCCTTGAGAAAATCTATAGCGTTATTAGTAGCACACGCGCTCCTTCTATGCGCTCATTTTAGGCGAGCAGGAGAATACGAAATTGAAATTTGGTGCCAGCCTTCCCGCCGTAAACCCTGCTTAGAATGTGGCTGTGTGGATGAAGCTGGTTCAGTTACTTTCACGTTCGTTCATTTGAGGAAACTGCAATATGCTTCATCGAAATTCGTCGGGACTGAAGGTCGTTTGAGATTTGTCTCAATGAGAAAAATTTTGAACAAAGCATTCGAATCAGTTAGTTTTCGAGTTCTGATGCTGGATGACATTTCAATTTGTGTCTCAATGAGAAAAAATTGGAACAAAGTATTTGAATTAGTAAGTTCTTAAGGCATAATGCTTGATCGAAATTCGTCGGGACTGAAAATAGCAAGAAGTGGGTCACAAACAGGAAATAGAATAGCACAAAGGATTTAACTTAGCTGGTAAGTTAGCATGAAAGAGAGCTGCATGTTTTAAAATGCATGGGAAAATGAAACATGACAAGGGAACATCTTCATTTTTATTTGTGTATGAATAATGCATCAACTCACGTAGAGCTAAAAAAGCTCCTTGCAGTATTTAGGAGGGACTTTTTTAAGAAATGTGATACATTTAGACAGGTTCAGCACCTCAAGGATAGAATTGTGATAAATTTAGATAGGGTCAGCACCTCAAGGATAGAAATGTGAGACATTTGGATAAGGTCAGCACCTCAAGGATAGAATTGTGATAAATTTAGATAGGGTCAGCACCTCAAGGATAGAAATGTGAGACATTTGGGTAGGGTCAGCACCTCAAGGATAGAAATGGGATACGTCCCTCACTCTAGAACACTTTTGTCACATTGAAGTGAGATTTTAGTCTTAATTTTTTGCCAGACCCTCAGTTTCCTTTTTTTTGATGAGCAAACTTCTTTTTGAAGCAACGGAGAGCGAAGCAACAGAAAACTCCAACCAAGAAGCTCTCCAACAAGCGTTTTTTAATCCAGATCACTGTCCGTCACTCTGGAAAACGAACTAACACATCCCGCATACTCTGGAAAATGAATTGCGGCGTCCAAAGATGAGCTCCCAAAATGTATTCAGTGTTGAAGCTTCCTCTATAAAGGTGCGCATGTTCCCTCGTGCGACTCTGATCTGAGGTTGCCACCTCTCTCCCCCAGAGAACTGGTTGCAACTCGCCGTAAAATGCAGGCTCTAAATTTCCCGGCCACATCAGTTTGTTTTTGCCTAACCTGACTGCTGCTCAGTCTCTTAAATAAAGTTAAGCCGAACTTCGGAGCCTCGTGGCAGCTTGCATTTTTGTGGCGAGGAGTGAAAAATGTGTTGAGCGAGCAGCTTCAAAATTTGTTAAAAATTGCTTAGGTACTTTACATCAAACTTACCTCAAAGAACTGATGATTTATTGGGTTCTTTTTTCAGTTTTTGAGTGATACATACGTTCAATGTCTTGTAGCTTATTTTCGTCTCGTATGTGTGCTGGTCTTCTGAGTTCAAATTTCAAATTCAACTATTTGGCAGATGTCGTTGCAAAACAGACAAAGGAAGAAATCCGCTAACAAATAACAATATCAGTTGAAAAAATTTCGATTATTTCAGAATAGGCCTATATCAAGTTTTACGTCTTAAACAGCGAGATCAAATTTTAAGTTTAAAATGAAATTGAACTGGAGTAACCGGATACTTTCAGAGACTGCCTGGTTACGAGTGAGTGATACATTTGCATTTCTGAAATTTTGCATTTTTCGCATGACATTGCTCCGAGTTCACGCACGTGCCCATCACCCTTGCACAACTGCTTTAAAAAACTAAATTCAATAAAACCATGATACTTTCTCATCATTCTTGGTATCACGCAATGTTTAAGCGACAAAGTAGGTTTCCGACGCGGGACTCACTCTCGCCTCAAAATAATGAGCGAAATTGGGAATTCAACTGCAAAGTTACGTGTAGTCAGCTCTGTGTTAAGGCCATCAACGTACCAGATAAAGAAATGTAAAATTGTTACTAACGAAAAATTTGTGCGTTTGCTTGTTCTGTACTCCTATCATCATAATAGCAGAATGAGTAATTTTGCTTGTTATTCACTCTAGTATTCATGTAGGTTAGCGAAAGTATGCTAACTTTTTCGAAAGTATTCTTAATACTAACTCCACAATAGTCGTTTAATATAGTATAGTTTAATATAGTAATAGTCGTTTTTGTGTACATTTATGTATTAATGTGCAGACAAATTTTGCACTCACCGTAGTTAATTCAAAGAATTGGAAAGCCAACGGAAAGAAGGCAAAAAATTTCTTATTTTATTTCGCCAACCAGGCAGAGCAAAATAACGCAAAGATCATACAAGCTGCTCGTCGCTTGGTTTGAACTACTCGCTCTGCAGCGAAAATGCAAAACTAAACGCTCAAATAAGAAACCTTTCAACTCCCCTTACATTTAAATGCAACATAAACTACGAGAATTCAGGAATGAGGCCAAAACTGCTGTTCGGCAGATATAATTCACTTAAACTTATGTAAATTGAATTTATTCTAGACATTTGTCATTCACTTTTATTTATGTTTTTTGAATGAACTCTATGCGGTAGTCATCTACTCCATCTTATGTAAATTGAATCACGGTAGTCAGCTACTCCAACTTATGTAAATTGAATGAACTCTGTACGGTTGTCATTCTCTTCAATTTATGTAAATTGAATTAACTCTAATTGGAATTTACGTTAGCAATTCACTCCAGAGCCTGACTGGCCATGCAAATTGACACAGCTGGTGAATTCCTTTCAATTTCGTGATGACTGGCAAGAGCCATCGCGTCAGTGGACAATTCTGCCGTGGTGCTTAAAAGAATTCTTTTTCTAACTCGTATTTTTAAAAGATTGATAATGGCACTGATGATCTATTTTGTTCTTGAATTTTGTGGAAATGTGTAAATATCTCTGTTACACGCTTATCATGTACTGTGTAAGAAACATTGACTTTTTAACATTAGATATTATCACATGGAAAAAAGGAATACCAGTTTTAGTGAGCAGTTTTTATGCGTTCTGATTTAATCTTCTACTCTCTATTCAAGTGTTTTTGGAGACCCAAGAGCAATTAATTTTAACTAATCGTTCCCATTTCAATTTTCTTAATCCTCTGTAATTATGTGACATTTTTCCTTTGAAGTTTTAGCAATAAAGGCTTCAGTTGGTTTTAAATCATCTGCACTGTATTCATTGCAAATTAGGTGAAGGTTTTGAGTTAGTTTACTTACGTTTACTTAAAACAAACATTCGTAATTGACTGAGGTATTTTTTCATCTCCTACATAGGGTACTAATTTTGAATTTCTTTCCACGATACGATCCGAATTAGGAAAAATTCAAACGCATCGTGCTATCGCATCGCACTCATTGAATGATCTTACAACCGTTCGAACATAAAATTTTTGGGGCTTGCTTATCAATTCTTTCAATGTAGTGAGCTTTTTTTAAGCGAGAAAATTCGAAAATTCTTCTGGAAGAAAACTTGGAAGAAAGAAGCCTTTGAGAATAATAACGAATGATGAGAAATAGTTTGACAAAAGTTTGTTTTATGACTATGTTCTGAAGTTGCACTTTGCGTTTAAAAAAAATGAAGAATCATTCAGAATCATTAAGAATCATTAAGAATCATTAAAAACCTCAATTTGCTGTCCGATATCACTGCATGATTGCTATTTTACTCTCTAATTAACGTTATAGATGCCAATCAGAAGATTAATTTACTCAAAATATACTCTAAATACTCATTCAGAGCAATTCGTGTTGCTGTGAAATAAAAATAAACACTGTTCAGCACAACTCGTGAGTTCAAATGTTACCAATATGATTACGGCAACATGAATATCTAGACACTGCCCTGAAAAAATTACGTGGTCCAAAAACTCTAAAGTAATCAAACGCTCTGATCGAATGCTTGTAATCTGTATGTCTGGCGTTGATTGATTCCACGAGTGTCTCTGGCAGTGGTTTTGCCACAATTGAGGTAATCTCGGTCCTAAAACTCATTATATCGGAAAAATTGGCAATGGATTGAGTGGGTTATCTGATGCTCGTTTTATCCTTTCTACCTGGGTACAATTCGGGGGATTGTGGTGACCTATTTTTTCGCTTAGATGATTTTTTTAAATTAAACAACTTAATTAACATTCTAATAACCAATTTAACGTTTGAATTACAAATTTAATACTTCAACTATCGTTAGGTGGAACATTTTAATTAACAGTTTAATATTTTGAGTGACAATTTAACATTTTCGTAAACAATTTATTATTTAAATTGCCAATTTAACATTTTAATTAACAAATTAACATTTTAGTGAGCAATTTAACATTTTAATTTTAAATATACAAGTTTATTTTAAATTTGAATTTTAATTCTAAATTTAAAATTTTATTAAACAATTTAATATAGTAAACATGTTTAGCAGAGGAGGGAAAGCAAATTTTATCTCCCTGAAACATCCAGATGTCAAGAGGCAGGCTAAAACTCCATCGATGAGTGAACTTGGTCATCAGGAGCTTTCTGATTATCTTGTGACCGCATCTTATCACAGCAAAGTATCACAGAACAACTTTCCTCTCATATAATGTAATTATGAATCATTGCCCTGCCTTCAAAATCTTGGAAGGCTGGGACTATATGAGGGATAGATCCCTAGTGTCGTGACTTTCTCTTTCCACTGTAGTGTTCCACTCACAACAAAAGTGGATAAACTTTGGCTTGTCAGGCTGCCAGTCAACGTAGATTTCGATAGTGAAATCTCGGCGTTTTATGAGAATCGCTTTCAATTTTATGCATATAACG
>JACJUY010002741.1:0-14413 GCA_014220935.1 Platorchestia sp. MABIK
CAGCCTCCTGCCGCACGGAGGACATCTGCGCCTCGGCTGCCTCCAGGCGCGCCTGCACCGCCTGCAAGTACATATTATTTCACTAACTACAAAGTAGTACAGAGGTTACCACCACAACTCACTAAATACAACACTACTTGGTTAGGGAAATGTTACATCATCAATGAACAATGGTGACTAGAATACATTTCAGTTAATAAAAAATAAGTTAGAAAATAGTAACTGAAACGAGTCAAGTGGACACGGGTTGTCCCTAGCTGCCAGACTCCTATCATGCACAGGCACCAACGAAACACATTTTGACTTATCAATTTTCATGCACAAGCACCAGTACATTCATGTGAACACTGTATCTCTTCACGCGGTTGTTAGGTACAATGTCATCTTATGATTTGATCGTTTTCTTTGCATTATTAGAAATGTTAGAGCCAAAATGACGTCTTTTTATTTCCATGCTGGCCCCACCATCTGACGAGGCATCACCAATGCAATCGCAATCATAATTTACATCATCACTGTGTCAAACCATTCAGGTAGTAAGTGAAGTATAAATGGTAACTAGGGCCTTAATTAGTGGAAAAATACCAAATAATGAACACTTAACACTATCAACTCAAATACCTTGAGCGTATCCATCTCTGACGTAAGTTTGGCCTGTGTCCACTTAATTTTGATGTCCCTGGCGCTGACGTCTTCCTTCAGCCGCTCCACGTCCCGCACTGCCGCGCTGCATTCGCTGATCTAGACATTATTTACCAATATTATAGCAATTATTACAATGAATGATGGTGCAATGATAACGCAATATGATGCTGCAATGATGACGGAATATAATGCAGCAATGATAACTCAATATGATGCTGCAACGATAATGCAATATGATGCTGCAACGATAATGCAATATGATGCTGCAACGATAATGCAATATGATGCTGCAACGATAATGCAATATGATGCTGCAACGATAACGTAATATGATGCTGAAATGATAACGCAATATGATGCTGCAATGATAATGCAATTTGATGCTGCAATGATAACGCAACATGATGCTGCAATGATAACGCAATATGATGCTGCAATGATAACGCAATGTGATGCTGCAATGATAACGCTATGTGATGCTGCAATGATAACGCTATGTGATGCTGCAATGAAAACGCAATATGATGCAATAACGCAATATGATGCAATAACGCAATATGATGCAATAACGCAATATGATGCAATAACGCAATATGATGCAATAACGCAATTTGATGCAATAACGCAATATGATGGTGCAATAACGCAATATGATGGTGCACTTATTTTCATTATTTGTGGTTAGCAGGACAGAAATAAATGTCTTGACGCTCCAGAGAAAAACAATTTTACTAATAGGACTTCTTAACATCTGAAACACCCCAAATCTTTGATACCTTCTTTCCGTAGAAATAACAAGGTTTAAAGGCTTTCTGCAACTCAAGTCATGGAATTTATGCTCGTTAGTTCAATACACTTATTCAGCAACAATAGTAGGCACACAAGTATTTCTGAAAATTTATAGTGACCGCATAATACACTTTGTAACAGGCTTCTGCCTTTGCACTGGGAAGTTTGAATTGCCACTGAGCCTTTAAGCAAGAGAAGCAGCCAAACACCTATTATCAGCATGATGAACATAACTTGTCTATTTAAAAAAAAAATCACCGGCTCTTCTTCGACAGTAAACAGTTCTACCATAGACATACCTTACAGAAGCATTTAATGAAAAAATCACCTTTTTATCAAGGATGGAAGTAATGCGAGTCTTCTCGGCCGATATATTCTTGACACGTGCCAACAAAACGTCCTTGTCCTTCTCGAGGTCCCTGCACTTTCTCTCAGCAGCATCTCGCTGCTTATGGGCCACCAGTACCTGTAATTTAACTTATTAGTTACTTTCAAACTTCCTAGCCCCAACAAAGGGAATTTGATTAAGCAAAGAGAAAGAACCATCAAGTATTCACTGTAGAAAACGGAAACCTATCTACAATGTGTGTTCCAACGCAGGACATCCTTACAGAAACAGAAATTTAGAAATGAAGAGAGATAAACAAAAAATGCATGAACACAGGAAGAAACAAAATGGGCACACAAAATAATAGTCCTAAAGGCTTATCTATAGCTGATGTAATTTAACAGTTTACTCCTTGTGTCTGACAGGCCCTATAATATCAGGTAGACAAACCTTGCTTACCCAAACCTATGGCCTATCCTGTGCCCCCCATCATGGGACTTGGCATTGTTTGCTGTAAATTTTTCTCAAAGCAAAAATGTATACCTAACTAATACAAATATTTGAAGATACATCTACCACAAGCATGTACATTATCACGAAAGAGACGCAAAACTAATTCAATTTTTGGCTATTAATAAAATCAACTTAGTGTAACAAATAAGCTACCTAAGGAATTCCATGAGTGGAACCCATTCTGCAGAAAAGCAGAAACACTCAGGGAAAATAATTAGTTAGAAAAATAAAACACATACGCTAATGTGGTGTAAATGATTAATTATTAACCCCAATTCCGAATAACGCTTAGAACTTTGATGACCATGCCATGTATCATGCATTTCATTTTATGTGCACTTGTTTCCCAAACTTATTCATGACAGTATTACTGGACTTAGCAATTTATTACAGCTCTGACCCACAGAGAATGGATACTAAACACTTGCTAGGTTCTGAAGTAAAAAAAATTGCACATCTAATAAAAAAGTAAGAATTTTGTTCAGACTTCCTTGAACAGAAATATATGTGGTCACATACTAGATTTTTTTGGAGAACTCTTCAAAATATATCTACCAAATTCAATGAGATTAGAATGCTTTTTTACAAACATATGTTCCTAGTTTAATTTGTTGATCAGTTGGTTGCCATCCCAAAACAATTCAATGCTTGCTCAACAGAAAATTTTGATAAGAGCAGCAACAAATAAGTGACAAAGTTTACACCGAGATGTTTCATACAAAAATCAGCATTTCTATCAGCAGAAAGCACTCTGATGAGAGCTAACTTCCTCACGTTTGAGCCACAGCATACTTGTTTCAAATTTTATTTGAAATTTTTATTTAAAATTAGCATTTCTAGAATCATGATGTCCTCTGATGCAAGCTAACTTACATTCTTCACAGCCACAGCATACTGGACAACCAGAGCCTCAAGTTCAATTTGAGAAGTTTCACACAAATCTGCATTTCTATAATCAGAAAGCTCTCTGTAATGAAAGCTAACTTACATTCTTCTCAGCCACAGCATACTTGACAACCATAGCCTCCTTGTTAGCATTGGCCTCATTGTAAAGCTTGGTCAGACGCTCCAGCTTGTCAGTGAGGGCTGCTCTGGCACTGATTTGCTGCTCCAGCTGATGCTGGTGCTGCTCCAGCAGCTCATGCTTCTGTTTGGCAGCTTCATTCTGACACTAAAAATGATTTCATGCACTTAAAACAATGCTCATTATTAATAACAGTCAGAAATACCTATGGTAACTAACAAAGAAAATGTAAATAGGCCCTCGATTGGAAAGCAGAGTTGTACTATTTTTTCATCAACAGCTCAACCTCATCCTACAATATAGAATTGATCAAAATCATAATTAATCACTGTCCAATGTATCTAATAGAAAATGCATCCAATCAGAACAATTGACAACAGCTCACTGCTGACAATCAGTAAACACTTGACAATGAATTGAAAATCATGGAAGATTTCAAAAAGCCTTCAATCTAAACCTATTCAGAAATAGCAAATGAACAATGAGACAATCTAAAAACATATTGTAAAACTGCACTTATATGGCCAAAAGAAATGCAGCTCATTCCAGGGTGGATACTTAGAGAGTAAATTGTCTATCAATGAAGCAAGGAAGCTAATTATTGCATGCCCTGACAAGGTTACACAGACAGTATGAAAACTACGTGTAAAAGAACAAATTCTAATAAAAAAGTCAAATTTTACTGATATTTTTAGAAGGCAAGTATGGTGCAAGCTATGAAGTGTATTTCCAAGTTTTCAATACAACTAACTAGAAACTTACCTTTTGAAGCTCTTCCTCTAAAGATGACAGTTGAGTCTGGAACATTAGAGGTGATGCAGCAGCCTCTAGCCTCTCCACTTCACTTGTTAAGCTGCGCACACACAGTTGGCATAACAGTTTTAAAGAAAATTTTACATTTTATATTTTAGCATCTAAAACAACAGGATGAATAAAACTTATGGAATGAATCAAAGATTTCCACAACCATAACTGACCTACAAAGAATATTAATGGCAGTCTAATTTAAATTAGACACCAAATAGGCACAAAAATTGCAGGGTACCTACTAAAAATAATGCAGTCATGAATCAGAGAGCATATTCTGGATTTTCTCTGCATTATAAATAAGAAAGAAGTATGAGGCTTCAATTGGCAAGAAAATCAGATGAGAGATTTCTCTGTTGCAATATGAAGTACATTCTATTATGGAGAAGAAAATACAATCACAAATCTGTTTATTTTAGATAATTCTCAAAAATATTTGTCATAATAACAAAAATAGAAAAAAAAAATAGTGAAATCAACGGATCAATGCTAAGACATACTGCTAGGAGTAAATCTGAAGTAGAATGGGACATTTATGATTCTAATAAGCTTTTAACTTGGTATTAGTTGATTAAACTTGCTTCAAAACAAATACAAGATTCATCACCAAAAATACCAAATTGAAAAAACTATTGCATCCACCAGAATGGCTTAAATGTTTAACAAATTACAACTGACATAATTTCATTAATGATAAGAATAACCTTATCATAAAAATTAAAAACAAAGAAAAAATACATGATAAAATGAAAATAAGACATACATACCTTTTACATATATCCTGAGTTCTCAAGTGCTTTTCCTGCAATTTGTTCAGCTGGCATTTGAATTCAGACATGTCAGAGTTATTCATATTTACTTCAGTTTCTTCATTGTTATTTCCTTGAAGGTGATCAGTGTTTTCCTGCAGAACCTCCAGAGGAGATAACATTTCTTCCACAATATCAAGTGTTTGTGAAGTAACTGCATTAAGGTCTTCTATTAGGCTTTTCCCCATAGAATTCCTCTTGGAAGAAATTTGCATTGAGGACTCAATGTCAGTAAGTGTCAAGTTTTCCAAGGCTTCAGATGCTCCAAGCAATTCTTCTCCTTCCACAGTCTCTCCACTGCCCCCACAACTTTTTTGGGACAATGATTTGTCCCGCTCATTACACCCATAAGATGAAGTTAATCTAGCTTTACTATCTACTCTGTGGTTAACATTAAGATCACTTTGGTATTCCCTAGTCAGCACATCAGCATGAGGAGTGGGAGGTGATGCTTTTAACCGCAAATCTGACAAACTTGCTCGATACATGTACTGAGAGAGACTAGTAGCAAGAGTTTCAGAGTGAAAAGCATCCGGTGACATTTTCTGCTGTCCCTCTTCACTGTCCAGACCTAGAGCGGTGAGTGACAGCTGGGATCCACACTGAGTACTATCTGAATTAAGGTTGGATATAGAAGAAACTTCTGAAGAAATCCCTGAATTCAGCTTCAAGTTATGACTGGGCGAGGTACTTTGAGAAGATGTAAGAACCTCAGAAGAATCACAGACATTAGAGTTACCTTGAATAGCTTCAGCTGAAGTTATCTTTTCTATGCTAGAACTTTTCTTGATGCTTGATCCATCAGCCTGAAATTTATTCATAAAACTCTGGCCTGGGAAACTCTCAGATGCCACATTTTTCCACACATTCCTGTAAACCTGCTTGATATTCTCATTGAAAGTTTCATTGACTTGCTCTTTGTTGACTGACTTTGCAACATCTCTGAATACTTTGAAGACACTTTGTTTCAATGAACTTATTTCAGGTTTAACAGAAATCTCGTTTCTTTCGAAAGAAGTCTCCTTTAGTTTAACAGAAGTCAAGGAGGTTTCTAAATTTCCTTCTTCAGGTTTATCACAAATTTTTTCATTCCTCTCATTTTTTTCAGATCCACAAGAAACTTCTTTCTCAATATGAGTTCCTTCAGAAATAGATGAATTACCCAGGCCAAATTCTTCTGGAGTAGACTCTTGGGTATTGGATGTACATGAAGACTTACATTCATCATGAATAGGAAGCACTGGATCTTCCAATTTGACGGTTTCCTTAATTAAAATTTCACCACTTACTCCTTCAATTTTAGTTTCACCATCTTTTGCTGCTGACGTCAAACACAGCTGATCCACAACACTTGCAGCTGTTGCCTCTTTGGAACTGTACTCATCAATGCTATCATCTCTCAAATATTTCACATTCAGCATGGGATCACATGATGATGAACCAGAAATATTTTGATCTTCATTTGTATAGACAGAAAATTCATTAGAAAGCACTGTAGAAATATTATCTGGGTCAGAACTTTTTATCAATTCACCTAGGGTCATTTCAAGTTTTGGATCCAAGTTTATTACATCATATACATCGGATTCATTTTCAACTAAATTGACTACCACAACATTTTCCACAGCAGGTAATTCACAAATATTGGCAGTACTGCAACTATTTTCACCACTGTTAGAATTATTTTCCAGCATTAAATTAGGGACCTCAACACTTTCACTTTCATGTCTAGCCAAGTGTTCCTCAGATTCATGATTATCAATAGAAACAGATGCTGTGTTGCAAAAAATATCCACTGGAATGTTCAAGGGAGATGTAGATGTTTCAACATCAGCATCCCTTTTTTCCATTTCTAAATTTTGACATTCCAATGGATCACTCAAGTTTTGTCTTTCATTTTCTGAAGTTACTGAAGAGGTAAGTGTTCTTCCAGTATTGCACAATGTATCCTCACTTGCACTTGGTGAATCAATAGAAAAAGAGGGCTCAATCTCTTGCTTGTCAGGATGTAATAGCTTGTTACATTCAGCTAAGTCGGAGTCACATAAATCTGGGATTTCAATGCTATTGTCTTCATCCATAACAGTCACTCCACTTTTTTGACTTACTATTCCACATGAGCCATTCTTTTCTGATGGTACAGCTTCCATTCTACAGTTATTTTTAGTCACTTGACAGACATCACTGGTTTCAGTAAATGACACTTCTGTCCTACTGTCAGATTCCAATGCACTTGGTTTTGTATTTTCATCATTTACACCTGCAACCAAAGGTTCTGTTTTCAACTTCACATGCTTTTCCATTTGCTCACTGCCTACAGAGTCCTTTGGGGGGTTCAAATTTTTAGAATTGTCAGTAGTTAATTTAGAATGAGTACTACTAGAATCTTCACTTTGAGTTCCACTCTCCATGACTAAGAAATTAGATCACCACATATGTTGTCATAATAATCATGCCATCTTCATTCTGAAGAATTAAACTTAGAGAATAAATATAGTTAACAACTGTTTACAAAAATTTGCAAGAATATAATACAAGTAATGTACTACAGTTTGACATAAACTTGCAATTAAAAAAAAAATGAATAAATATAGTGAGCCATTTGTGCTCTACGGAAACAAATGCTTACAGAAAAAATTTAATACACAAGAATTCTAAAGGAAAATGATCACTCAATGCAGGAGATATTATGGTCACTTGAATTTCAGGAGCAGGCTAACCTTTTGTGAATAGCTAACATATATTTTTTTATTTTAGTTCAAGATTTTCTAGCCAAAAAAAGATGATTTCAAGGAAATAAATAGAATGGGTTATTTAATATGGACTAAAGTAAATAGGAAACTACACACAAAGTGTGTTCCTACACAACATACCTTGTGTATAGTAAGCAGTAGGTTGGGGAGAGATAAGAAACGACAAGGAAGAGAGAAGAAAAAAGTGCATCAAGTGAAAGACGTAAGCACAAAAGACTTGAGTCCTGAAAGCCTATCAATAGCTTAGGTATCTAATATGCAAGTTTCACTGTTTATTACAATGACTACATGAAATAAATTCTTCTAAAGAAGATATATCTAAGAAACACAGACTCCCTTTTAATAACTTTTTGAAAACCATTGCTTAAATGAAAAATTAGCAAAGGTCTAATCACTGATCATAGGAGATATCTTGGAGCATACCACAAACCTTTTCTGAAGCAAGTCCTTTAGTTTAAATTTATAAAGAAGTCCTACCTAAAAATGATGGGCTAGAATAATTAAAATTAAAAAAAGTGGCATTAATGTGTGTGAAACCAGAAACAAAATATGGCATTTCCAGTAAATAAACATAATTGAAGGATACAATATTTGGAAAACCTTTATGACCATTTTGGTTAAGGGCTGAATCAATTGATTCACACTGAAATCGGATGATTCAATAAAATGGCCGTAACATTCTTTCTATGGAACCTATATATGTATTTTTAAAAATAAATAGGGGTTGTCTCTATAAACTTCTCATTTTTGCCATAATTATGGAGCCAATAGGGGAAAATGGGGGTAAAAGTGGGTACTTTTCAGGAGACATCTTCTCAAAAAGTACTTTTTGTAGAGCAATGATTTTAATATCATTGGATGCAAAAAAATTGTTGTATGACAAATTAAAGGATTATTTTGATTTTCACAATGGGTTACTTTGTATGAAATAAAAAAACGCTGAACAAGTTATTTTTTCCATAGATTTTATAATGTAACCAAAAATTACTGAATTCAAATATATCTTATGTCAGTAGATAGAATAACTCTCTGTGCATCCAATGATACTCAAATCATTGCTCTACAATAAAAACTTTTGGAGCAAATAAATTCTGAAAAATAACCATTTACACTCCAATTTTCCCTTATTAATTATCTCCATAATCATGGCAAAAATGAGAAAAAGTTATGGAGACAACCCCTATTTATTTCTAAAAATATAGATGTATGCAAATTTTCATAGATCTAGATCCCATACAAAGAATGTTACAGCCATTTTGTAAAAATTAAGGTCAGCATCTCCCTTACAGAAAGATTTTTTTGTTTTTGATCCTAGAGCAAGCAATAAAATTTGGCATACAGATAGAAAATACATAAATTTTTTTCATTTGTGTAGGAAATGCGATTTTTTTTCATAGAAAATGAGATATGTATAGAAAATGGAATTTGGGAGGATTCAAAATGCATCTCCTCCTACAGTTTTTGAGCTACAGTAGTGATATTGGTATCATTGGATGCAGAGAGACTTGGGCATTACCATAATCTATATGGAATTCTCCAAATTTTTACTTTTAAATGAAAAAAATTAAAATTCCATATCCTCCTTCTTTCTAAAATTTTGTACTTGTGTCATTACAACTTTTGATCAAAGTGAATTTTGAATCGCCATACAGGTAATGGCAATGACCAAGTTTTTCCGCATCCAATGATACCCATTTCATCACTGTAGCTCAAAAACTGTAGGAGAAAATGCATTTTAAAACCCCACGACCAGGACCTCCCACAAAAGGTCAAAACAAAGAAACATAAACAATCTCGATTTTTCTTTATTATTATTTGTGAGGTCAGCTAAGACCCCTGCAATAATTATACAGTAATAAAAAGATATAGGAGATGACGTGGCAATGTTGTGCAGTGAAGAAATAGCAGAGGTAGGATGTAACAAGATGAAATACCACCTCCCCCCCATACTTCAAATCCACATAGCGGGCAAACGAACCCCATTTTTTCATAGGATGTGCCTGACATCTTACACTTCCTATGGCAGCTAAAATGAAAGATTCCCTAAATTTTATGATTTTCACCTAATTTTGAGAGGTACATCCCCTTAGTATCTTTCAATCTGTAGTTCTTAACATAAATTTTTGGTATTTATTGACCACAGGACACTAATCAATTTTCTATTTCTTTGCTTTTATAATGATCATAAGATCAAAATGCACAATTTTTCTTCAATGCACTTTCTGTCCTACATGAGTATTTAATGACTTATAGCGGTAGGTTAATTACCACATTTCTAGTCTTTCAAGCGGGAAATTGGGTTGAGACTTCAATAGAATCTTAATTCCAATAACTCTAATATGCTTGAATGAACATTAGGTGATGTTAGCTAGGGTTATGTTAGGTAACACTAGCTAGGGTTATGTTAGGCAACGCTAGCTTGGATTATGTTAGGTAACCCTAGCTAGGGTTATGTTAGGTAACGTTAGCTAGGGTTATGTTAGGTAACGTTAGCTAGGGTTATGTTAGGTAACGTTAGCTAGGGTTATGTTAGGTAACGTTAGCTAGGGTTATGTTAGGTAACGTTAGCTAGGATTATGTTAGGTAACGTTAGCTAGGGTTATGTAAGGTAACGTTAGCTAGGGTTATGTTAGGTAACGTTAGCTAGGGTAGTTATGTTACTTTACCGCTATAACTCATTAAATACTCATTTGCTATGGAAATTTCACAGAATGAATGTTGTTTATTTTGATTGAGTCACCATTATACAATCAACAAATATATGAAAATTAATTGATGTCCTCTTGTTAACATTTACAATTTTTCTATGTAACTCAGAAATTATTATGAATATTTAAATAATCCTTTGACTTATCATGCAGCAACTCTTTGTGTATGAAATCAAATGACATCTAAATCATTGCTTTACAAAAAGTACTTTTTGAGAAGATGTCTTTTGAAAAGTACGCAATTTTCCTCCCCTTTTCCATTGTCTTCAAAATTATGTTGAAAGTGGGAAAAGTTGTAAAGACAACCCCTGCAACCCTATTTACTTCCTTTAAACATACATTTGCATGCCAAATTTCTTAGATCTAGATCCCATAGAAAGAACGGGACAGCCATTTCCTTGATTTTGGGTGGACGTCTCCTTTAAATAACTGCATAGAGTTCATCTTTTAGATGAAATGTACTAAGATTCAATTTGATGAAAAGGATAAGTTTAAGATTTCCAAAGCATCAAAGTGGTGTTTTTAAAAGAGGAAGGATGAGGGCAACATTTAGCCTAGTGTAAAGGATCTGGAGAATCAATATACAAGGTGTGTTTCCACTGTTCTAAGTAATCTCATAATGCTTCACAGATTTATAAGCTTACTATTTAGGAAATAAAACATGCCATTTCTACTAAAATAAATCATTTTCTAGTGGGAACGAGCATGACACCTAGTGAAACAGCAGAGGACATTCTTTCTTGACCTAAACTTGTGCATAGCACTATGATCTACAGAGCAAATGGACACAAATGACTTGCCTCTCAAAGAGACCAAATGGAAGTTGAAAGGAACTCTAACTTTCAATTTTACTTCTTTACTTTTACACAATATAGTTTACTATGGTTTATTGAGAATTATCTCATAATAGTTTAGTGACAGAGAGTGCCCTTTTCTTCTGAGAGCTGAGACAGAGCATTGAGGCTAAGCCTGGGAAACATAAGAATGTTGCTACTTATTTTGCTTGGTATGCACAGCATATTAAGTTGATCATAATAATTCAATAAAGCAGCTAAAATATCTAACTAAGAATTAGTCATACTTTACAAAAAATTTCAGCCCTTAGAAAAACTGTTGAAATTTGAATATTTTCACTCAACAATAATCAACTAACCAATTGCCTGAATCACTTTTTCAAAAATTAAAATATTACAAAACTGTACTTCAACATTTTGAATTTACTATTAAAATTATGTGGATACAAGTAGATAATAATGAACAACACTACAGCAAATATCCTTCCATTTCTGAAAGTGTTTTACAACTCAAGTGTTTTAGTTATTTCACAGTGTGCTGTCTATACTGGTACATTTGATTTCAATAAATTATTTTGTGACTGATACAGAAGCAACATTTGTTCTTTGGAGAACATACAACTGATAGGTTAAACTTGACAGAGATGGTACACAAGTATCTTTTGGAAATCTCTATCAAAAATTTGCCAGACACACAAGGGCATAGCAACAAAATACGCCTTGTGAACAGGACACCAAAAAGTTTTCACCTAAAGAAATTTAACCTACCATATCCATCCAGAGGTTGATGCAGCTTTGTACAGGATAGTTTTAGTTAGATGGAATGTGGAGTGGTGCCATTGATGATTGTTATAATGCTAACAGAAACAGCCAATGTCCCTGAAAAAAAAATGCCTATGTCTCACACTTCTGCATTAATGGTTGTAAACTAGTTATACTTGTGAAGTTAAGATCATTAAAATATTATTTTGAAAAAATAAACCAACATATGAAACTTTCAAGATTTCCAGCAAAATTTTTCTTTTTCATTTTTCACTTGAGTAAATCTTCTTAAATTGTTAAAAAAAATATCATAAAAATGAAGTTCTAATATAGATAAGACTTATTTACAACTAGTAGAAGTGAGTCCTTTCTTAACAAGATAAATATCAATTTCAACGGGGTTTCTCGGGAGTTAGCCCCGTTGGTTATAATAACTAAACCTGCCGCTAGGTGGCGCCACGTGTTTTAAGCTTAACTCGACGCAAGAAAAACGGATACACCATCCACGGCTCTGTATCACTCACCCAACCCAACCAAACCAACCAACCAACCAACCCAACCCAACCCAACCCAACCCAACCCAACAAGGTTTTCTCCGGACAAGGTCCGGTTTTCTCGCGTCGAGTTAAGCTTAAGACTAGTGGCGCCATCTAGTGGGAGGTTTAGTTATCGAATATTTCACCAACGGGGCTAACTCCCGAGTTAAGCCCAATTAAGAACACATCAGCAGCAATAACTGCATTATACTAACACATGATTACAAATCAATCATCGTCTTCTTTCAGTCTTCACCGTGTTTGATTTGTATTTGATGCCATGATCTACTACCTTTTTAAGCAAAATATTATTGAGAGCAATAAATAATAAAAATTTATGGCATCACTATATGACCTTTTTTCATAATGAATTCCAATTCAATTAAACAAGCTCGTTGCCGAGTGCAAATTCAAGTTTTATATCATCAAAATAGTCAACAAATGCTGTGGTTGCTTTCACTCTAACCACAATTATACCAGTCACGCCAAATGCACGATTTATGAAGAAAAAGTACTCAAAACAATCGGTTTCACCAACTACGTTCAGAAAGGCTGACGAGGCCTTGTTGCGGACCAATTTCACTGCATACGTCGTCTACTAAAAGTCTAACTGAGTTGATACGCTGCGAAATCCATTATGTTACTGAAATAAGCCCCAAAATGAAGTGTGGAAATGAGGGCGACTGATGACGCTTCTTTGAATCTTATACTACACGTTTAAAATAAAAGTCACTGAACGCGAACAGTAAAATCCCTGCGGATGGGTTTGCTGTTCTACAATGCACGAAAGCGCGTTCTTTCCGACGAGCTGGCTCTTTCAGTAACGAATGTCATCTTCCTTGATTTAAACAAAATAACCATGACAAATCTGGTGCACAGAGGAAAAAGTCCTGAACCAATCTGATCGTGTGTTCGTGCAATAAAACAAATTGTTTACCGTAAGATAGGCCCTTATTAACATCTGTCGCTGTTTCTATTTTATACCAGTCTTATGAACACTCATAGTTTTATCAGTCAAGAATAAAAGTCAGACCTTCAAAGGAAATGCTAGCAAGTTTCGGTATTTTCAACTTTTATGTAGATTTATGGCTCATCTTCTTAATGATTTGTCTCGCCGACCGGCTTCAGCGGCGAAAACTTCCAGAACTAACTGGCACAGGAAACATAGTCTTTACCTGACACCCTGAACGGGGTTAGCAAACGCTGCAATTACAAACAATTCATGACAAGTAGAATAATGGATAAAAGGAATGCTCACCTTTTAATCTTTCGAAGATTATATTCTGGCGAACATTCTCCACTAAATGCCGGCTGTCAAGGACTATACATCCCAGAAGCGGCACCGGTATTGGTCAGAGCACACAGTGCTCACGCGCTCCTGACCAAGGTCAATCTTCATCTGAGGAAGCAGCCCGCGAAGGCAACCTCCTCAACTTTGCTCGGATCCGTAGCTGAGGCTTCGGATTCGCTCGTAAAGACAAAACGAACATTTTATGCACGTTCAACGTTATTAGGTTGCGAGGAAAGTGAAGCACTCCCACCATTGCCCCGCTTGTCATATATAGTTAGCGTTTCTTACTTTTTAGGCCAGTTTTGATATAAATAAAGACCTAGTCCCTAATTATGCAAGGTATTGGCTGTCTTGCATGGGACTTTAGTAAGGAGCAAGGCTGGATTTGCGACAGATTCAAAAATAGATCGATCACTATCCCAGAAGGTGCATTTGTGAATAGAAAAAATGAGAAATACAAACAGACAAATGAAATGAAATGAAGAGCTCGTGAAAAATTATCTCTGTGCGTACGCTGGTCAAGTACCGGCTAGCCATTTGTGAGATCCGATCTAAGACCCTTCACGAACATAGCCGTGCTCGCCATAGCCGTGTGTGTATAGGATCTGACTCCGTGCGGGGAGACCCGGGTTCGAGTCTCGGCGCTGTTGGCGA
>JACJUY010002741.1:14645-41403 GCA_014220935.1 Platorchestia sp. MABIK
AGGTGATATGTATCATGCTTCAATTGGAAATAAAGCATCCGTAGATGCCGATGTTTGTTTGTTTAAAAGAGCCTCTGAATTACCCGGACAAATAATTTCTTTCGACTTTCAAAGGGTCTTAGATCGGATCTCAAAAATGGCTAGCCGGTAAACATATAGCCGTGCAATATAGCGGGAAATGTAAGTTCTAGTTAGACATACCAAAAGTTGCCAACGCTCGTGACAGCAACAATCGCAGCCAGTCTTCTATTGGTCTCAGGCCCAACAACAGTAGATGTTGGTTGAGTGTGTGTATATAAATTACCTAATGTGGCTAAGTACATAACCTAATTATTTCTAACTACTATTACTTAACTCTATTCTTTTTTACATATTCCCACTTATCTCCGCTCTACTCTTGCTGGCCACATGTCTGGTAACTAAGCATTTAAGTTGTAAGGTATCTAAGAGGTGAGTGAATTATTTACCTTTTGTGACGTGTCATTGCTATTGCTATTGATGTGCTAATTGTGTTACTATGTCTATGTTGATCTAATCTTGGGGGTTAGTGATAACTTAACCCTCTGGGGAAGCCTAGTGTGGAATTGCTATATTCTGTAGGCTAGGCTACCATTACTAATAATAATATCTTTGTCATGCTATATGACAAGCCGATAGCGTCGTTAGTGAACCGACAGACCACTTGCAATACGTGGACCGTGTCCGTGAACACAACTCTTTCTTTTTCACGCCAACTAATCCCTCCGATGTAATTACGGGCATAAACAACTTGAAAAATAATTCAAGTGGATTAAAAACATTTTCGACTCAAGTTCTTAAGGCTATAGCTAAAATAATAGCTCCGTGCATTTCTAATATTATCAACCAATCACTTTTTCAAGGGATCTTCCCCAACTCTCTCAAAATTGCCAGAGTGGCCCCTATTTTTAAAAATGGTGATAAAAATTGCATTAATAATTATAGACCTATCTCTGTACTACCAATCATTAGCAAAATATTCGAAAAAATTGTGGATAAAAAGTGTATTCTTATTTTGAACAGAAATCTTTTCCATACGACAAACTGTGAAGTTTGACAAGTTGTCGCAACTATCAGATCTGATTTTATTTGAGGTGTTCGAAAGGCGGGTCACCAGACGCCGTGGGAAGCGTCAATTATAAACAACTTAAAATTGGCTGAGGGCAACACAGTTGGCTCGATAAGGAGGTTGGTGTTCATCGGGTTGCACTCTGATTTATTATGGCCGCAAGATCAGAAGGATCGAGGTTCGAGTAGCATTATCATAACTACTAGGTCAATTTTAACACTCCCAAAAACATCAACCAAAGGATAAATGAGACATAAAACGCTTTTTACTGGCCTGATCTTTATTGTGAAAAACCCGTCACGAAGTTCACGGTCTTGACTCTTGGCTCTTCGCGATGAGGGATCCCTTGGGTCGATCCTGGGCGTAGAACTCCAACCGTGTTGTGAGGTGATGGTGGATTCTAATTGGTGCCCCGGTAAGGGAATGAAGAGTAATCAAGATGTGATAGTAACTGTGCCGAAGGAGGTAGTTCGTGTGAATAGATATGGAGTTTTTTGGGGAACCCTGTGGTCCGTAGTTGTGTTCAGAGGAACCGAACGTAAGTGTACCGTGATGGCGTAGTTGTGTTCAGAGGAGCCGAACGTAAGTGTACCGTGATGGCGTAGTTGTGTTCAGTGGAGCTGAACTTATTTGTGCCGTGGTGGTGAGTGTTCGTGGTCCGTTGTCCGTAGATCTCCTGTGCGGGAACATCAAGCTGGGGTTAAGTGGCACAGGTTAGAGAGCGCATTCTTATTCACATGCAAGTCTGTCACTTCCCCGACTTAACAAGAAGTAACCTGAACAAGTCAGTTCCCAATCATATCGCTCAGCCTGCAACTCTGGCGCCTGAGCACAGATCTGAGAGATATTAGCACCTTGACATGGGTGTCTGGAGGACGGCAGGGCAAGTTCTACAGGAGTGCACTCTTTAATATCACCAGCTAAGATTTTAGGTGTTGCATCCTATTTTGCAACTCAGCAAGGGTGCATGAGCAATTAATGCATTCTAATAGGTTACAAGGGTTGGCAACCTAGACCTAATCAGCGTAAAAATGTTAAATTAATTTGTTTCCCAACTGGTTATCCATTGGGTAGCAGTGCTCGAGCAAGGTAAGCCTGAATTTGGCTCTAAACAATTTACACAGCTATAATATTGAAAATTCTAAACACATTGATAATTTATAATTCTAAATCCTAACCAGCCAATGCTGATATTTACAAAAACTAATTTATTATTAAGTTTCTGAAGAACAGACCATGATACAGGTCCCAATCTAACTCCAGCCGGACTGTAGGATTTAGATTGGCTAACTACGTAATAACCTAAGGATTATTAATACTGAAATTTACAGAGCAGCACAACGGCAGAGAAAACCTAACTTGTTTGAGCCGGCTGCATCTCCTAAAATAGTTGGTTAGGCAATCTTAATGCTGGCATTCGTAGCGTTACCTACAGAGGATTGAGATTAGGTTAAAAAATTCCAAGTTAGCTTAGGCCTCCCTTAACCGCTACAAGAAGAGCGTATCAAAGAGGGGAAGGAGGAAGGCACCATTTCGGTATGGAGTTAAGGGAACGTGGAATCTATGCAGTGAAAGTCACCGTTTAGTATGGAGTTAAGGGAACGTGGAATCTATGCAGTGAAAGGCACCGTTTAGTATGGAGTTAAGGGAACGTGGAATCTATGCAGTGAAGGCACAGAAACGATAGGGTGAGAAAGGAGTTCATGAAACAAGATTAGAGTTGAAGGAATAACCCAGAGGATTAAGATTGGAACTGCATTAACTATGCCACCATGTTTATGAGCCTAAAAACTGATTCAATATATCTACGTGATAAAGCAATGCTATGAATGTATAAATTCCAACCTAACTCGCAACCTCAAAAATTATTCAAGGCAGTCTGAGTCGCAATTACTTAATTCAAGTAATTAATAACTCACAAAACTCACACGTAAATTTCTAAATAAAACTTAATTTACTATAGTGGAAGAATCACACATAAATTTACAAGGTGCACATAACTATTGAAACTCTGTAATTATAAAAACTGGCTTCGAAATGCTGCAAGGGTTGAGGAACCAGCGAGCTTATTTAGCACCTCCCTGGCAATCAATTCAAAAAATGTTTTGTGCCTAAAAAATAGGTTTGCATCTTACAAGATTGGGCTAATTACCCGAAAGTGGTGACATGTAGCATTTGCCTGAATAACAACTTGAGTTTAAAATTCTAGGAGCACAAAAATGGCTATTGATTTACTAGAAGCAACAAGATATGGCAAACAAAAATGGCTCCGTTCACTTTGAACATTTTCTCAAAACGGTCTGAATCACCAATAAAAGTGATATAAAAATAATCCTAATTTAATTACGTAGAACGCGTATTAAAAAACTAACACGACAATGACACTTTCTCCAAAAGATTAGGATACTGATCACAAAAAAATAAAAAATAATCCTAACTCGATTACATAGAACGCGTATTAAAAAACTAACACAACAATGACACTTTCTCCACAAGATAGAACACTGATCACAAAAAGTAGGAACACTTGAAATCTCACCCGAAGAACGAGAACGCTATAGAGCACCAGACACGGTGGTTGTCAGTCTGTAAGTGACGCTGTCCAAGATGGAGCCTGGCGCTGTTGCCATTTCGCAAGGGTGGAAATCGGAACAGCGTTTCGGTGAAAAATACTTGCGCAATATTCTTAACAAAGTTCGGGGTTTTATTAATGGAATCAGTGATTAAAGACCATGGAAGTGTTTGTGTTAATGAAAATAACTTTTTATAATGTGAAATTAAAAATTCGTGAGAATTGATTTTAATGACTAAAGTTAGTGATGGTAATTTGTGAAGTGTATGTGTTCTTCGAATTAGCTTCTCCTATTTCGAATTTAATAATTTGTAAAATTCAAGCTCAGGTGTGAGCAAGCGTACACTACAAAACAATGAGGTTTTCGTTCTAAAGAATCGACGACACAAGCTGTATTAAATCATTTACAATACCTCTATTCTTATATATGTAGATGAAGGAGAGCTTGTTTTCTCCGTATTTCTTGACTTTCGAAACGCATTCGACTGTGTGGACCACAACGTATTGCTCTCGAAACTAAACTGTTATGGCATACGAGGGGTTGCCCATAATTGGTTCAGATCATACCTAGCAATTCGGAAGCAATACGTTGTCATTGACGACGCAAAATCAGACCCACACACAATTAGCCATGGAGTTCCACAAGGATCTGTCCTTGGGCCTCTCCTATTTCTGATTTTTATCAATGACATTATTAGATCTACATCATTTTTCAAATTCATACTTTTTGCCGATGACAGTACGCTTTCTGCGGTCCTTCCGAACCAAAATCCCGCTATGATTGAAGAAATTATAAGTAATGAACTCCATAGGGTTTCATTGTGGCTTAAAGCTAATAAAATAAGCCTTAATATCGATAAAACAAAATAGATTACATTCTCATAAAAGAAAAATATATCTCTCCCACGCATTAAAATTGGCGATGGTGAAATCGAAGAAACCAACTCATGTAAGTTTCTTGGCGCTGACCTTCAAAGAGCAAATCGCTCATATTAGTTCTAAATTATCAAAATCCATCGGAATCTTAAATAATGTTAAAAATTTCCTGCCTGAAACAGCTTTACTAATGCTCTACCAAACGCTCATTTCACCATACTTGCAATACGGAATAGAAGCATGGCACGGAACTGATAAAAATAAAACCAATTTGATTTTTACACTGCAAAAAAGAACCATCAGAGCGGTAAAGAATCAAGAATATAATGTTCACACAAAGGACTTATTCAAAAATTTTCGAATATTCAAACTTTCGGATCTATGAAAAATCTCCATTTGTAATTTCATTTACAAAACATTAACAATTGATGGCGACAATAGCATAAAATAATTGTTAACTGCGCAAAATGGTCATCACGACCATTTAACCCGAAATAGAGGTAAATTCATGCTTCCTTATTACTCAAAGGCCCGGTCGCAACACAGTATCCTCTTAGTTGGAACTAAAACTTGGAACTCAATACCTGCGGAGATCCGTGAGAGTAATTCCTACAAGGTATTCAAAAGAAATCTTGAGTCTCACTTCCTATCACAATACTAGTCGTGTAAGATCACCAACTCTAATCTTATCTCCTACATGACTGGTCCTAATAATGTAATTTGCCATGGGTAATCTCGCCGATCTTCAGTCTGCTCTTAAATCATTTATCGATTATTCTGTGATATGTACTCAATTGTAAAATGAAGTATGTAATATCGAATAAATTATCTCATTGATCAGTCTAATGCGAAACTAGGTTACGTGAATTTAGGTTAAACATTATTATTATTATTATTAGCGCATTATTGTACGACTTAGAATAACGTTGATGGTAGGATGCCCCAGAAGTCGCTGAACTTATTCGGGCCCACAGGTAGCTATACTCAAATTTGACCATTGTACTAGACTTAAGGAACATTCTACCTCTGTATCACCTGTGGTAAATAAATTGTTTAAATTTTTAAAATTGTTTAAACTGTAAGCCAAATTGTTTTCTTTTCAGTACATTGCATAAAATGTCTTCAACATCTTCAGGCATTTCATCAACGCTTCTTTGAACTGAATTATTAGTAAGAGGAATAGATTTGGTAACTGCCCGTGGTGAAAGATGATGCACCACTGTTCGTAAGACTTCTTATATATATTACGGGCAATAGGAGCTGCTCGCCAATTGCATGCGTTTTTCCTGATCGAGCAATCATTTTTGAAAAATGAAATGAACAAACGTGTCCGTTGTTCTTTTTCTGCGATTGCTTTGTCATGAGGAAAGCAATAGATCTTCTGTTGTGAAATTTGTCACGTAAAGTCTGGAAATAAGGCAAACTTTGCTTCATTTTATCATGATGAATCTTTTTCAAGTGATCAGAAAGTTTGGATGGTTTCATAGCCTCATTAGAGAATACTTTCTCGCAGAGAAGACACATTGGTACTTTCTCATTATTAGAAACCCTATTGAAACCGAACTTCATATATTCAACACTATATTGTCTGCACTTTCTTTTTGAATCATTATGAGCCATGATTAAAGGGTGGTTAAACACTCTGAAACCAAATAAACACTAAGAGTGAACATAAAATCCACCAATACCAACAAACATGCATTCGTTTCATTATGAAACAATGATCTTGATTGTGAAATCTTGAAAAATGAAAATAATACAACAATAGCGTCTAATGAAAACAAATAATATGACTGCAACAAACTCAACTTGTTCACTAAAAAATAAGAAATGTGTAGGGATACATGTTGAGTAAGTAATACATATATATGTATGCCAGCAGAAAAGCGCGCGGAAAAACAGCTGGGCGCGTCCGTAGTCCGAGAGAGGGTATAGGTACGTATGTGCCTTACCTCAGGAGAAGGGAGGAGTACTTAGGGGATAGGAGCTGTATGAGAGCTAGGGCGTGCAGCTGTATACTCAAAGAACCGATTGCAACATAAATACGTAGCATAGAGAAGAAAAGGGTTAAATTTCATTCTCTACGAATAAGGGAACAAGGGATTTTGGGGTTCTAAAGAGTTTTTGAGAGGGCTGTGTGTAGTAATACAAGATGGAAGCGAGGGACACGTTAGCATAGAGAGGTGACGCTCAAGAACGAGCCAATAAGAGAAGCCGTATTTTCGCGTGCCTCTACACAGCCCCCAGTGCGCGTCAGTCGTGGGTTGAGCTATAAAAGCATAGCGAGGGATGAGCCGGATTATTTCGGCATTTGCCTGGTTCCGTGCAAGATGTAGGCCCAGAGAGCTACAGAGGGGAGGTTAGCAAGCCTTTGTGTGTTTTAGGAAGTGGTAGGATTTCAAATCAATCGGAATATTAATTTGTGTTCTTAAACGATTAGGACAGTCAGCAATCAGAGATTGTGTTACAGCCTTAAGCAAGTGTAATGTTTTTTTTGCTTCGTCATTTTGTTCTCAGGCAGGGTGTTTTGATTTTTTAATATTGGTTAAATAATTATTTCTCAGTTGGAATTCATGTTAAAGGGAAGTCTTTAGGTTAACGCACAGTAAATTAAAAATAGTGAGAGCGTTGTTGAGCATTCTATTGTGTGGGGGAAAAGCTCGTTTGTCTTTGACAAGTCGTGCGGCCAGAGCCGGCAATAAATATCATTCACGTCAGTTTGTCTGTCAAGTAATTCATTCTAATACTAAACTTCTGAATTAATGAGACCTCATGTTTTTTCATTATGCATTCAGACAAAAAATAAATAGGTTCAGTAGGAATCTAGTGGGGATCTTGTGAAAGTTTCGAGATTTGAAGGGGAGTGAAGCAGGTCGATTATTGGCAGTCATGTCACAGGGAATAGATGACTCAACCATAACATTGTTCTCAGGGTTGGGAGGTTCAACGAAGTGCAGCTTGAGGCTGCATCGCATGGATACAAGATGACGCAAGCAGGAGTGAGCGTTATCAGAATTCCCCGACTTCCCTGGGCGCAAATGGGGAACCGACCGGCGATCTACATACAGGAAAGTTGCAGACTCTGGAGTGCAGGCGCGCTTAGTATTGCTTATTAGCAGCGAGAAACAAACTGTTCAGGCACCGAGTTAGGAGCTATAGTCAAAACGCTAAACATTTGGAGTAGGTGACGGGCATTTATTCGCTGGTGTGCTTTCGGCATTTGTAGGTAATACTATAGTCTATTCCTGTGCCCTTAGATGGTCATCCGCAACGCAGAAGTTTGAATTCACGTCAGTGTGTTTTTTTTATCGCATTCTGTGTCCCGGTTTGTTTCAACTTCTGTTTGTCATCAATGTGATTCACGTGTCCATTAACAGACTTGAATAAATTAATTCTGAAATGTGTAATTAATCGTTTTCATTTTCCCGTGTTGACTTGAGGTGCTGAAGTAGGTGAGCAGATCAGTAGCTACTATGTCTCTATTTTACAACCTGTTCTATAATTTCTCCTTCTGTGTTTCTTCCGCTCTGAATTTTCCTTTTTCCTCTTCTACTATGAGGTTTAAATCCCTCACTACGAACACGGGGAGGCACCAGCTGCACCCACGTTTCGTGACAAATGTACAACGCTTATTCATGCAAACCGATCAACGAGAGAACGGATTGTACTCTGCCACAAGCGCTGCGTTATTTTTTTTTATTTCAGTTCTTGCGGAGCCTTACATTTGAGAGCTCTTTCGCTAGATTTAGACATCTTTACACTAAAGTTTTAAAAAAAGTTTCAAACAACTAAGTTTACTTTTTTGTCAACAAAATGTACCTTCAGCAATACAATCTATCTTACTTATTACAACAATAACATAAATGTAATAAATCAAACACTGAAGCAAACGGTTAGTAAGAGACACAAGGTCATTCGATGTATGACGAAACTGATCCGCTTTTGGCAAGTCTTTATTGGTTATGACGAGCAATTAGAAGTTGTAATTTGTGGTCCGTGTTTAGAATGCATTTCTGTTCACTCGTTTTCTTACCTAATTCGAAGTTATGACCCCTCAGGGGGATACAACCATTTTACCCATGGGAATTAGCATTTCCAGGGGGAAAATGTGAGGGCCCGTACTGAGAGTTAAGTAGGCTTTCTTTTTGTTGAAATAAAAATTTTTCTTTTGTTAATTAAGGACCATCATTTTTTGGTTCACTGCTATCCCGTTTTTCAGCACCTACTACTTTCTTCTTCAACTTTGATCTTATTTCAAAATTTTCTTTCTCAACTTACAGTTACTATGCCCGTTCTGCTTAGATTCTGCGTTCCCTTAACTCCAGAATAAATGGTGCCAACCTCTCTTTCGATCGCCTTTGTGTCGGATAGGGAGGCTTCAACTAACTAATAACAATCTAATCAGCGAAGTTATGACATGTTAAGAATGAGTTTTAGTTTACTTATTTTCTTACCTACTTTGAATCTTTCTGCGAGTGAACCGAATATATGAACCATGTTGACCAGTCTGATGACCGATTTAACATTTTCACTGCGTTTCCGGGGTTGTAAATGGTCTTAGTTTGATTAAGTTGTATCATAGTAGGGAAATCGACTTTGATGCTCGAGTACATTTTTATCCTTTCTATTTGTTACGGTTAGGAAGGCTTAAAACTAACGTATAATCTCTCATCCTTCTTCTCTTTGGAGTTTGAGGAGGCGCCATCGAATCTATAATTGAATCTAAACATCGGATGAAATATAATAGAAAGCGCAAGCACTTCTGCTATAGCTTTTGAAGCGCGACAAACACATTTATCTCGCGTAATTCAAAGAGTGTCTATCATTGAATGTCACCGCTGAACACATTTAGCGAAAAAAATGCGTAAGTTTACATATTCTAATTATGTGTCATCGTGTATTTTATTAACTCGTTTCAAGATATCTTGAGTCACAACATAGTCCTACTTAACAAAGTAACATGATTCCATTCGGATTGGTTTAGGCTCGATCATACAGCTAAACACTCTGTTCTGTACATTTTTATTCATAAACCCAGCTTCCGTGATGTCGAAGTCTTAAACGTGAATCAGTTCTGGTAATTCTACTGTAGATTCCAATTTCAAATTTACTTATTGTTTTCACTGGTAGCTGACGCTGACAGCGTTTGCCAAGCAGTTGGCTAGTTTACGTGATAGTGAAACCGATTTCACAAATTTCTACAATCGAAAGAAGAATGAGTGCAGTTCTTGGTCTTAAAATGTTAGTATGTGTATCTTAGATGATGGTACGTCAGGTCAGTGCGTGCATCACGGTAGAAGAAACAAGGTAAGGTCAAACCAGCATTTTTTTCGTCGACCGTGTGGCAATGCTGACGTCATGGTGACGAACCAATAGCAGCGCTTACATTGCATCTGACAACATTGCTAGCCCCAAATCTGTCACCACTATTGGCCTAACGACATGTCGCAAAGGTGACGTCATAAAGTTTGTTTGAAATGAAGCCGTTCTATTGGCTAGCCGAACATGAGGTGTATTTTTCCCCATAGAAATGACTCTACTAGGTTTCCTCTGCCGTGGCGTGCGTGTAGCACTTGCTGCACTGCCTTGGCGTTATAGGAAGCATTGGGTTGTTTTCCGAACTTGACCTTGATCCACAATTCAAGTACAGCCGGAGCTTGACATCCTCATCCTGACTATGGCATTCGAGGACTTGACGTTCGGGATGGCGATATTTTCTGTATCCACTTTACACGTTGAGGACTTGACGTTCGGGATGACGATATTTTCTGTATCCACTTTACACGTTGACTGCGATACGACCCATCGGTGGGTCTTGCTCAAGTTTTCCCTGCTGCGAAATGACCCATCGGTGGGGCTTAAACTAACATCTAATCTAAGATTGTAAACGGATTTGTCTGTTTTGAGATGCACGATTTTGTATTTATATGCGAAGTTTTTTGTATCGACGTTTAAGCTTTCTATAATATTTGTTAATGGGCAAAGGGAGTTTGTTTCTTAGACGTACGGAGTTTGACCTCATATTGACATCGACGCTATTACCTTCACTCGATGTTCTTGTGTAGAATATTAGGCTTTTGTATGCTCGTGAAATACTGTAAAACTGATTCAATGACCACGTTTCGTGATATGTTTTCATGTGAGGGAAGGTAACGGTTTGAATAATATAATTTAACCTTTCATTGCAAACGTATTTTGTTGTCTTCCGATAAAACTAAAGTTTTGATTTAAAAATTTTATTATAAACCTGTTTTATTTTTCGTTTGTCAGCTGCCTGGTGCATGAGAGGTGAGACCAGTGTCAGCTTAGGCCTTAGAATCATACGGTACCAAGCGCCGCTTTTCAATAACGTCAGAAAACGGAATCAAAGTTTGGCGACTTATAAACCATCGTATCTCAGTAACTAATAACGGTATTCAACGATTTCGTGGCAGTCTTCCTGTACCTGCGGTGCACTCTAGACAAAGGAAAATTTAGGGACGACATCGGTATCCAGAACTCATTTTCGCTACATGTATTTGGCGCTTGGTACCGTAGGATTCCAGGAGCCTCAAGTGTTATTGACCTCTCCATAGGCATCGTCGATACAGCGAGTCAAGTTCATTCTTAGCTTGCTGTTCGATTTTGATTATCTTGCTTGTTGGTGCACCATTGATTACTTTTAAGCCATCTGTTGGTCAATGAGTGTGCGCTGTGTTTCTGCATTCACAAAGAAGTCTAGTGTATTGCGAAGTACTATGATCGTTGTACAGGTTCACTGGGTCATCCTCGCCTTTCATTATGTTGAGAATACTTGTATTATAATTATATTGTCGAAAACTGTTCCTCTTAATAGCTTGTTTTCGTGGCATTTTTGTGAAATTAGTACTTGTGATAAACGTATGTGTTATTTATTAAATTTCTGGGAGAGAGTCATGCTCTCTCGTTAAAAATTTATGGAGTCTCTTGAGATTTTTTTTCAGCATATCTTGAAGAGAGCTCACTTTTCTCAGAGTTGTATATAGCCGCACAACTCCTTCAGTTTTCAGTCATTTTTAAAATTTGTTGGAAGGCGAGTTTATAGCTAACTCATCTTCATTCCTTTCTGAGTGCACTGTTGTTCACGGTAACGATCCCCTTGAAACTGCGGCGTGTGCCAGGTTGTGTCATTTTCGGTATTTGAAAGAGGTTCGCAACCGCTCTTCGAACGCTGAAGAATTTACTCAGTAGGACATGCGCAGTTCTTGAAAGTATGATTCGCTGAGTAGGTGAGGCGAAAGTTGCACGACGGTCGTAGACTGACATTTGATTCCAATGTCTCGTGTGAACTGCAGCTCGTCTTGCGTACTGCTCTTAATGTGTTGAGCCTGCTGTCTAAATCGTCAACAAAATGTACTATGGATATTGAACTGTTTTTTTACCATTGACCTGCGTTAAGTGACCAGAGCTAACAGCGTATTCGGATCGTGCGAGCGTACGGCTTGTAAGAAGGCAACCTTTCGCTGTAAGTCAAGGACAATGTTGAACATAGTATATTGAATAAGGACCATATCGTACTGATGCACTTGCTTACAATATTAATGTCGTGACTTTTCGGACACCATTTGTTGTGTAATAGACCTCTTTAAAAGATTAAGGAACACTTTTTCAGACACTCAATGTTTAGGCTATCGGAGCAGTTCGTTTGAAAGTTTTAGGTTGGTTCTATTTGCTCGACCTACTGCTGTCCCATATAGCGTGAGACAATATTTCGACGTAAACAAGACAACTTCACAATGATTGCCTTTTAATTTAAACGTTATTAATATAACTGTCAGTATTGCTGTGGCTATGATACAGACTGTGGTAAGGAACCAATGCTACTTGAACCTTAACGCATATACTGTAGAGGAGCATTTTGACTAACCGCAAAGAATGGTAATGCTCGAGCACGAATCCGCCTCGAAAACGTCTCATTACGCAGCACGTCTTCCGGAATTTCTTACGTGCTTGCAAGGAAGCGCTTCAGATACCCAGTCTTAACATTTTAGCCGCCTAAGCGATTTAATCGCTGACGCGGCCAAAAACATGCATGCAGGCGGCGAAAAGTTGGGCTGGGCATTCGGTAACAGCGGGGGAAGATCTTTCGCTCCGACTCAGGAATGAACCGAACAGAAATGTCAATGAGGTTGAGATCAGGCAATGAGGGAGGCCATGTTTCCTAGCCGTAAAACCGTGGAGAGTGGCCCTGAAACAACTAGTCATAAAGAATATTTTCATAACATAACGATGGTCCTTATCACTTATAAGGACCATCTTTTTTTGGCTCACTGTTGTATTGTTTTTTAGCACCTGATATTTTCTTGTTCGACTTTTATCTCGTTTCAAGAATTTCTTCCTCTGCTTGCTTTTTCTATGAACAGTGTGCATAGATACCGCATTCCTTTAGTCCTATACTAAATTGTGCTTTCCTCCTTCCTCTCTTTGGATAGCCTTCGTTGCGGATAGGGAGGCGTAAACTAACATATAATCTAATCCTTGGACCGCCTTCGTTGCGGATAGGAAGGCTTAAACTAACATCTAATCTAATCTGTTTTACAGGAGGGAGTCATAGAGTAAGAAAAGCATCTAGTGAAGACGCTCACCTGCGCTGCACAACTTCTGCTGGCGATAAACCTAACTCTTTTCCTCTCTGGCCCGTAGATTCTGTTAGATTCCTCGTGTTTTTTTTTCTAATTTTGATCGCAAACTTGTTCCTATTTTATATAGTTATCCTCTGTTGTTCAGTTCGCTTTGCTTCAACGTCTTCTATATTCTCGCGCATTTTCTTCAAATTCTTTTGCTGTGACTATCCTTACTTAACGTGAGCCTGTAGAATGACTTCCCCACCCTCGGACAGCAACGGACACGAAACGGTCGACAGTGATATTAATGCCCCGAACAACGCAGCTGTAGTCCGTCCCCCAGAATTCAATGAAAATTTCCCAAGGTTTTTTTTTTTACTATCCTTGAGTCGCAATTCGTGACTGCTAGAATACGCACTCCCGCTTTGAAATTTCACCACGCACTAGGCGCATTTAAACTCCCGTCTTGCTCGTCATGTACCTCAAACGGTCATAGATATCGTAGAGCTTAATAGGACCTGAAGCGGATCCTTTGTAGAAGGCAGGAGATTGCACTCGCAATGGAGACCTTTGCACGTGAAGAATCGCACTTGGCGGATTTTGAATCAAACATTCGTGCTGCTATTGCAGTTGCGAATGATTTGCTTGAAGTCGGTGGGAAAGAAGGCGACCACAATGAAGAGTAGCCTGAAAGCCTAAAAAAATCTTATCAATAGTCCTGAAGATGCCTTCAGAAGGCGAAACCGGTCGACGAACTCGGTTAGTTTAGGACATATGCTTAGTTTTAAATATAACGAAGGAGAACCAGTTTTTAAGAAGCTAGAAAAATTAAATATAGCTTTCACTAACATAATTTATGGTCAAATTTTTAAAACTATGTATATTCAATAATTACCGGTGAGGGCCTGCACGATCTGAGGAGCGTTTTCAGCACGAAATGAAGCCCCGATCTCACGAAATCAGGCACCTCCAATAATATTCCTAAAAGGGCCCATACACGTTCAAAAAAAAAAGCGTCAAAAGTATGCATCAAAATGTTGACGCTCATTTTGAACGTGGATGGGCCCCTTAACCTAATCAGTTCATTCTGTTGCAGAGGAAAGAGATAGATAGGAGCGAAATTAA
Source organism: Platorchestia sp. MABIK (assembly GCA_014220935.1). Lineage (NCBI taxonomy): Eukaryota > Metazoa > Arthropoda > Malacostraca > Amphipoda > Talitridae > Platorchestia > Platorchestia sp. MABIK. The sequence goes on from JACJUY010002741.1 coordinate 28,888, forward strand.
GTTATGACACGTTTCACAGTATCTAAAATTTAGAAATCATGAGTGACTCTGTCAAAATGCGTTCATTAACTCAATTACTTGAAGGGCTTTCTCTTGTCAATCTCTACATTCGTGGATTTTCTCTGCCCATGAACGCCTGATCAGTTTAAACGATCAGTCAAAAGCGATCAATGAGAACGATGAACGATGTTGCTGCTCTAATTATTAGTCTAATAGCTAAGCCTAGACTGGACTTCCTTGTATACCGTGCTCCCTGGCTAATGCAGGATCCATTTATAGGTTTATCGGTACAGTCAAAAATTTATTAGGAGACGGCTATTGGTTTGGAGTACAGTTGGAGTGTGAGGTATCGTTGAACAGCTTCAAGACTCGGTGAGAACCTGTTGCTCGAATATTGATGTATGGTTTCCTGTTTAGAATAAGTAATGCTTCTGATATTTGTAATCTATTATAATCTTGAGCTTTACATAGGATTTTTGCATTGGTGTTTGGTTATGACTATTACGCGTGTGGAGACGTGGACCTCCACCTGCAACTGCAAGGTGCATGGTTAAACGGCGTGACAGCGTTCTTGTGGTTAACCCAATATACGAGCATTTATTGTGGAGCGTGTGCTCACATGTAAGCTGAGCAGAGCGACGTTCAAAGGAATCAGTCGCTACGGAGGATTTCGTGAGTACGGTCCTATAGCTCGACAGCAAGAAACAACACGGAAAACAAAAACGGAAACACTTGGTCCATCCCATCAATATGAGGAGAGATCGCTATGGAGAATACCACTATCTCTTCGAAGCACTGAAGAGAGATGAATTCTTCGAGTATTTACGGATGTAGCCGACAACTTTTGATGTACTACAATCCTTTATAGAAGGAAAAATTTCCAACGAGATAAGATAAATTTGCTATTCAGTAATAATTCACAAATGTTATTGAGGACATATGCAAAGCAAAGTAATTTAAGCACAAATAAAGTCTTTACATAAGGCTGTATCACTTTATAGGACTACAGGTTTTCGTAGGCCAATAGGAACGAAGGAGCGTCTTTGGTGACTTTAGGGTGAGTGCAGGTAAAATAATTTCCTTCAGAAGTTCAGGGTTATGCCAGAGAAACTAAGTGAAGTAATGTGCACATCGTTTTGCGCTGCACTGTACATTCATTGAGTACTCTCAAGTTTTGGGGATTTGTGCCGATTACGAGGGAGTTTCAATTGCAAATTTGGGAAAAAAGAGAAAAACCTCAGCGCTTCGCCGCCAAGTTCTGTCTGTGTGAGAGACTGGTGGCCCGATGGCGAATAAGCAATTTTAGCTGACAAGCTTGAAGCTCGAATTCAAGGACAGTGATAGGTTACCGTCACTGGAAAAACGTTCTGCCCAAAGAAAATATCGAATCACAAATGCTGGTCAGCATGATACATGAGCAATTAAAAGTCGGCACTGAGTGCGCACACTGCCGAACAGCTCTTCGCCTTCATAAGCGCTCACACTGGATGCTATGTTCCAAATTACCAATCAATAGGAAGTCGTCTGTTATATGCACCATATTTGAAGTGAATTCACATTAGGGGACTGTTCTGGCAAAAACTCTCCGTCATTTTCCGACGGATTTGTCTGACATTTCCACAACAGGTGTGAAATGATTTAACGATTCATTTTAGATGTGTTCGTTAATTTTGTATATTTGTATTAGATAATTGCAATTTTTCAGAAAGAGTGAACGAGTATTGCGGAAATTGTATATTTCCATTTAAAATTTTGAAGTAAAGAACTGGCAACATGTTTTTTAGATAGCTTAATGTTTTATGTTACATGAAACTTGCGTTTAAATGATTCAGGATGAAGTAAGTTAATTTTGTGTTAGTTATTTAAGCAAAACAAATTTGTAAACTGTTTGAAGTGTACATTGTTTTGAGTACTCATATATGGAAGGTATGTTGGCAACCTATTTTAAATACCTACTCATTTTGTTTTGTCCTACTACCAAAAAAAATTGGAAATAATTTAATTTTTATTGTGCTGACAGTTTTACACTAGCAATACTACCCAGCTTTAGGTGTGGCCTACTTGCCTTTTGTTTATATTTTTAAACAAGTGCCAGTCCTATCTTAGGGTATTTTGTTCATATGTGAACAGGAAACAAAATGCATTTTGTAGATTTAGATTTGTAGATGAAACTTCAAGGATATATTTCAACCATTATCTTCATAAGAATGAATCCTTGGTAGTTTGTGTGACCACAAGGCCGGTACCTGAATTATGCTTACATTTTAAGATATTCAAAGAGCATGTTTCCATTATGAACTTGTTGAAATATATATGATTGAAAGTAGATATCAAGGTTCATGAAATATATATCTATTTTTTCCTTAGTGGTCTAACTACTATTAGTTTTCTAACCAAATATGGCTCATTTAATAAATTATTATATGATCAAGAAAGAGAATGCAACGTTTGAAAAGAATATCAGATATGTCTAGCCTTGCTCTGATAGTGAATTCAATAATCCAGGTAGTGATTTTCAAGAAAATATCTCCGAAGTTAATGCAGAAGAACCATGTTTTGACGGACAAGTGAGTGGTGGCAATAATAATGATGTTCAGAGCGCAGCTTTAGTGAAGGGGCAAGAGATCGCTGAAAGTGGTGATGACAAATCAGTAATTGATGACAGTGATTCACCTGCGTTGAAAACTGTTAGCAGCATCAAAGAATCTTTTTCTGGTGAAAGTATTGATGAATTTTTTCAGAACTATTTTAACACAAATGATGAACGCTTGCCTCCTGCTATTGGCAATGAAGAAGATGACAAAGAAAGAAGAAGAAGAAATTTCCATCATTGAGGAATCAAAAGAGCTTGAAGCCCAGAATTCTGCACTGCAAGACAAATTGTGCGATCGGTATAATAAAAATAACGTCCCTCTGAGCTGCTTTAAAGAATTACTGCTGATTTTGAGACCTTTTCATCCAAAATTATCGGGTGATCCCAAACCTTTATTTCACAAAGTGCATCGCAATGAATATGTTGGTCAAAATATACAAACGCTACGAGATGGTGAATTCGTATATTTAGGTGTTGAAAGTAGCTTGAAAAACATCATTAACTCTGATTGTTACAAAAGCCCCATTTCTCTTGATTTTAACATAGATGGAGTGCCTATTTATAAGTCTTCATCTATATCATTTTGGCCAATACTTTGTTCTGCAAAATTTGATCTGCTGCATGACCCAACTACCAGCGAACCCTTCATTGTGGCCATTTACTGTGGTGAGAAAAAACCTGAGATAAAACCATTTATGGCTGAAATCTGTCAAGAGATGAACATGCTACTTAAAAATGGTTTGATGATACGAGGAAGTTGCATTGCGGTCAATATCCGTGCCTTCATAGCCGATGCTCCTGCACGCTCTTTTATCAAGCAAACCATCGGGCACACGGGATTCCTGCGAGCGTTGCGTGGTGAAAGGTTGTTCTAAGAAATTACAAAGAAAAGGCCGTACTAGTCAATCTATTTCTTATAACTCGTGTAGTCAACCAAAAAGAACAAATACATGCAGACTTTTTGCATTTCATATAAAATGACGCCTACACAGTTACTGGGTGGCAGAAAAATAAATTTGAGAATGCATATCTATAGATTAAAAGGCGTAGAATTTTATGGTGTAAAGTTTGCTTCAAATGATTAGTTATATTTGCTATAATTTAAAATTTAATAAAAAATAAGGCAGTGCGGAGTTACTTTCTGCCGCCACTGTATATTGAAACACTAGGTGTCTCCATCAATTCATGAATAAACGAGTGTTCTTGTATTTAATTTTCCCTGTGTTAATACAATGGGAATTAGCTTGATTGGATGGTATCATTAATACCATTAAAATGATGTGAAAAACCTAACATCTGCCCCCTTTTTTATAAGTAAAAAATTTTGATTGAAAATTGAATCTATTGTTGAGAAAATGCAGCTTATCGTGGAAAAAAGGTATGGCAAATTTGTTGAGAACTTCTTTGCTAATAATAATTTGAAATATAATACGCAGTTGTTGCTTGCTTGGTTGGTGTGTACGTCTGTGACGTTCATAAGGATGCTAATTGACCGTATCGGGGATAAGAGTTTCACCAGTGCACAGGTACAAAAATATTTTAATCGCGGGGACTATTAGGGTGGATCTATTTCTTTGTCATCTACATCTTGGGACTTTTTTAAAGAAAACTATCTAATCCTGTCATTTTTGAAGAATCATGTACACTAGTAAATATATATTAGTAAAACTTGATTTTTAAAATTCTGTTGCCAATTAAAAGTCCTTCGTAAATAAAGATCATAATAACCTAATGTGCAGGTTGCAATACCTGCAAGCAGTAATATTCATCTTATAAATTGTGAATTGGTGGAGTTGGAGCCACCAAATTGTGATTAGATGGAGTCGGTGTTGGAGTCGCAAAATTCTGGAAAGGTGGAGTCGGAGTCGCAAAATTCTGGAAAGGTGGAGTCGGAGTCGCAAAATTCTGGAAAGGTGGAGTCGGAGTCGCAAAATTCTGAAAAGGCGGAGTCGGAATCGCAAATTTATTCCTCCGACTCCGCAACCCTGCTGCTTACCCTTGTCACAAACTACAAAATGAAATTGACAAGAAAATGAACCATTATTGAATTCCGAATTTTCACACGACTTAAGTCAGCATTGAACTGTCAAAAAGGAATGTACCTTCGTTAATCTGCAAGGCGTGCTGTGTCTTGGCGACATTCGGGAGAATAGACGCGCTAAGATGTTTTTTTGGGGCCGGTCATCCCTGAAAAACATGTTGTGGCCCAGGGCGCGGATTATTATTATATAAGAAAGTTTTAGCCTCCCTTAACCACGACAAAGATGTTCTAAGAGAGGAAGGCACCATTTAGTATGGAGTTGAGGGAACGCGGAATCTATGCACAAGGTGCACAGAAACAGTAAGCAAAGAAAGAAGTTCATGAAACAAGAAAAAGCGTAGCAGTGTGAATGAAAAGCATTTCAATCATTTCTCAATCTTTTTATAAGTAGTGGTAGTAGTAGCAAACCCGTGTTTCTACTACTACTACTTCTACTAATACTACTACTACTACTACTACTACTACTAAAAAAAAGCGTTTTGAAGAGAGGAAGGATCCATTTAGTATGGAGATAAGATAAGAGAATGCAAAATCTACGCAGAAGGGGCATAGAAACAGTAAGTTGAGAAAGAAGTTTATGAAACAAGATAAAAGTTTAAGTTGAAGATAAAAAAACGTAGTAGGTCCTGAAAAACGAGACAGCGGTGAACTAAAAAAAATATGGTCCTTTAACTTAACAAAACCTTTGTGTTTCAACAAAAAGAAGGCCTACCTAACTTTCAGCTCGGGCCCTCAAACATTTTCCCCTGGGACCCCTTTCATCATTTCATTTCATTGCTCTAACACAAGTTAAGTCAACGATTGCTTTCATTGCTGTAGCACAAGTCCAGAAAGTTAATTAGCAGCCCATACCTGCCATTTCCAGCAAGTGTCTCCTGCGAGGCCTCTGGAGCCTCCCTGCGAGTACTCTGTCGCTGCTCCAGGTCCTCCAGAATGGCGCTCGACTCGCCTAAACATGATGACTCTTTGCTCTCTGCAAAAAATGAGCTTTCTGAAATGAGCGCGTGAAAATTGTCAGTGTTATATTCTCACGATATAACCGCCCTACATCTATAATTATGAACGAATCGCTACGAGGAATACTGAAATGCTACGTCTGGCCAACGACTTTCATCTCCTCGAAAAGAACCGCACTTAAAGATATATTCTCGCGGATAAGCACAACTTCGAAGCAACTCCACAATCTGCCTCTCGTGCCATTTCACGAAACATCGCCTACAACATCTTCTACCACCAAACATCGCCAGCCGACGCGACGCCTTACCATCACCACCAGCTTCCCTTTTCACATCACCACCACGACGCTGATGAGGGTCTACGACTTCAAAATATCAGATACCTCTTTCTATTTCATTTATCAAAATGTACTTCTTGTATTTGGAATCTTAATCATACAGCATATTATTCATTGCTATAGATAGAATGCAGGATCCTAATTAATGTTTATCACTATCGTGGGCTTTTCACTTATTAACAATTAACTGCTATAGTACCACATCTGTTCGTAACATGTTTGTTCGCTAACGTAGGAGACGCGCCCTCGCCTTGAAGCCGGATGAGCAACGGGAGTCTTACGCGGGGAATCGAACGCAGGGGTTTGCTTGAGAAGGTTCCCTCAATAACTTAGACATTGAAGAGAAACGATAAACAATCATATAACCTTATTGGTGTCTTCCTCTGCGGTTCATCACCTTTGGCGATGAACCCGCTTTGTTTTGAACGATTGTAAAAGTGACAGTTGACTCTAAATTAACTGGAGATTCGACTTGTTCTAATTAGTCGCGAATACTGATCGTAAAAGCAGCCAGCCTCCTCGCACATACTTCATCAACGCCAAACTGGATCCCGCAGATAAGTTAAACATATTTACCATGTGTCTAACCAGCTTCTCCCTCAACAGCATTGCTAATGTTTAGATGTCAGCGTTAATAACAAACCTTTGTAACCTTTCGTGTCTTTAATTTCCTTTGTAAGTTAGGAAGAGATGATGAAGAGATGACGATGACAATGATGATGATAAATGATGATAAAATGCACATTAATAATATTCTCAGCTCTGACCTCACGCTTACCGAAGAACAAAGATAATAAATTAATTATGACGACCGTTATTGATGATTGATTTACTATAAATATTATTTGCCCAAATATCGGGCTGGTGGCAGCCCAAAACATACTTTATCATGATTAATAAAGAGTAGAAAATATATGAATGTGGCGAATAGCAACGTCACGACAATAAAAATAAAGAAAAAGAACATCCATTACGATGACAGCAGCGTGCGGACATACGAACACAACAATGGTGAATCATCGGTGGGATCCAAACAACGAAGATTCAAAACATCAGAAGTCACCACAATTCAGTATCACAGATACTGCTTTGAAATTGCTGGATAGAAAAATTAGGTGAGCAAAATCATTAGCTAACTCAGCGAATTGGCAGTGGGGCTTGTCTTAAACCTTGCTTGTTTATCAAGCAAAGCTTGATATTAAATTTTGAAGTAAGGCATGTAGGGTTACAAGTGATAACTCATACTAACCTTCAGAATTTTTTGCATCGGCCATTTCTTCGTTAGTTTGTAATTCCTCACTCTTTTTCAGAGCCTGCACATAGAAATATTTCAAGTCAGAAAACAGTTGTTCCATGAAGTAAATGATGGAATTAGAATAAAGGTACACCATTGTGATTTAAAGATATAAAGATTATTGAAGGAGTGTAAAGGAGTGTAATACCTAAGGAGTGTAAATTTTACGTAATTTTAATTAGTGATGTACCGATGTATCGGTACCGGTATCGGCAAGTATCGGTCATTTTACTGGTATCGGTATCGGCAAAATCCGGCCGATACGTTACCGAAACTTTCCCATAATACGTATTTTATCATAAAAATGAAAGTCATAAATCATGTAAGTAAAAGTATAATCAAATAAAGAGCCCATTCATATCTAGTAAATTAGTAAGCTATCTGCTGAATTACAGCGTTTAATCAGGCCCACTAACTGAATTTATTTCTTTGAATTCCCGATGAGTCACGGCCGGTCAGTAAGTGAGAGCTATGTTCCATGAATAGTTAAACACAGTAGCGACGTAAAATTGTTGTACTTTTACAACCAAAACCTATATAATTTGATCCAATTTCCATTTCTCAAAGTATATGACAGGCTAACAAAAATCATACCAATTAAATAAAGTTGAAAGTGCATTTCCAAGTTTTTGTAAATTTAATAAAGAAGTAGCTGAAAATTCTACTTTAATTTAGCTTGTAAATCGTAAAATATTACAAAGCTAATAATTTTATTTTAATTTAACATGTAAATCGCCGTACATTTCGAATCTTGCATTTTTCTTCCATTTTAAGACGTTTGAAAAATTCACGAACAATCTTACAGTTGGTTGCGTGTTTGCGGATCTTTTAGGTTTTTCGGCCTATCGAATTTTAATGTTTTCTTTTCGCCAAAGTATGAATTTTGGTGTGAAAAACACGAAAATGATAATCATTTTGTGGACAAATCATTCATTAAGTGTTCCTAACCTAACCTAACCTAACCAAGGGTATAATTTCAAACACCTCACTGTTAATCACAGTGAAAACTTCGTGGACCCTGTAACAGGTGCATGCACTCAAATGATTGAGAGTGTTTGGCATGGTCTAAAAATGAAAAAAACGTCAGGGAGGCACTCACCGACAAATGATAGATTCTTGTCTGTGTGAGTTTGCGTGGCAAAAACGTACCGAGAAACGGCAGTTTTTTTTATAAAATGTTAATGGATATGAGCTTAATAAATAATTTCTCCACAAAATGGTCATCATTTTCGTGTTTTTCACACCAAAATACATACTGTGGCGAAAAAAACAGAAAATCGATAGGCCCCCCAAACCGAAAAGAGCCGTGTTTTCTTCTGCACATTGTGTGTTGGTACATAAATATACTGCTTGCGTTCACGCTGCTATTTCTGCGACTGAAAGCCACATTACATTCCTATTTTACCTCTGTAAATGGGGAAAATTTTCATTTATAAATAAATTTAGTCGGATAATAACCTCAGTTGGCAAATAAAGATTGCTAAACAGTGAATACTTATTTGTTCACACATGCTAATTACGGTATTATCACACGACAATAGAGCGGAAAGATGACGCAACCGAAAAAATTTGTGACGGAAACGAATCAAACTTTGACACTGGACTGCAGTGTCGCCAACTTAGCATTAAAGTACGAATCAATCACCTAGCAGGAAAAATAGCATTAAAATGCAAAATTTAGCATTTTACAGGGCGATTTTACCGTTGTATTAAATTTAGTCATTTTCAATTACTTTCTAGCATCTACTTGTTGACTCATGGTAACTCAACGACTCGTTTAAGTTTCGTCCAAGCCTAGTTAAAGTTTCGTCCAAACCTAGTCGAAATTTTGTCCAAGCCTAGTTGAAGTTTCGTCCAAACCTAGTTGAAGTTTCGTCCAAACCTAGTCGAAGTTTCGTCCAAACCTAGTTGAAGATTCGTCCAAACCTAGTTGAAGATTCGTCCAAACCTAGTTGAAGATTCGTTCAAACCTAGTTGAAGTTTCGTCCAAACCTAGTCGAAGATTCGTTCAAACCTAGTCGAAGTTTCGTCCAAACCTAGTCGAAGTTTCGTCCAAACCTAGTCGAAGTTTCGTCCAAACCTAGTCGAAGTTTCGTTCAAACCTAGTTGAAGTTTCTTCCAAACCTAGTTGAAGTTTCGNTTCAAACCTAGTTGAAGTTTCGTTCAAACCTAGTTGAAGTTTCGTTCAAACCTAGTTGAAGTTTCGTTCAAACGTAGTTCGATTGTTTTGGTCCACTTTTGGAACCAGTTGCTGTTAGAGCTAGTCTACATTACGTTGTAATACGATTAGAAACACTTATCTATCGAATGGATTTAATTTCGTTTTTTAACAATATAGTTAACAGAGCATGAGCAGTTTTATTATTCATAATTAAAGACTTAATTGTCAACATTGTTATATTATTAAATATATTAGAGAATAATTTTATTATTATTTAGCACCCATGTAGGGCTTACAATTGTTTTATCTTAATATAATTGTAAAAGTATCGGTATCGGTAGTAGTATCGGTCAGAGTAGCGGTATTTTCAAGTATCGGAGTATCGGTATCGGCCAAAAAATGGGTATCGGTATCGGTATCGGCCAAAAAAATGGTATCGGTACATCACTAATTCTAATGAGTAATGTTGAACATAGGAAATATGAATTGGATTGTGCCTTCATTTAGTTGTCATTAAATTGTAGTAACTATACTTCAGTTACTACTACTAAAGTTCTTCACGAAAATTGAGTTTGTGATTACTGGTCCAGTGGTCAGCCGCATGGTGAAAATTGCCTCCGTGTACCACTGGTGGTGCATATCGCAGTCAAAGTGTTAAAAGCCACAGAAATAATTTTCTATTTAGGAGATGAAGATAAATTTCCCAGTGTAATGACAAAGGAAGACATTAACTAAGCTTACATGCAAAGAATTTGGTAAAAATTTACAATTCGGCAAAAAGCTTAGAAAAAACAATGAGGATATTAATATTTGGCTCGCAAGAGTAACAAGGATTCTACACACATAGAAGTCAGTAAGTCAGTCATACTGTTAATCCTAAATTATCACAACATAATTTTCTCTACGTCTTCGACCTATGCGTAGGTTTCACAGAATAGACACCAATGCTCAATCTGATATTTATTAAATCCCTATGAATTTCTCCTACAATATTATACACAAGACTTGAACTCAAATTGTAACATGTGTTTCTACTTGTCCACGTCAGCAGTAACAACTTTGCTTACTTTTCTTTAACGCTGCACGAGCACAGTTCTCTTGCCCTTACTGTTAAGTTTCATGTTTCGAAGTATTTTCCTCACTTCGCGATGCTCAAGATTTTCTACACTCATCTCAAACTTGAAATACTCTTCCTCTTTCTTAATCAAACTGAATCTGAGCGAATATATGCGCCTGCAATAAAACAAAAAATGTAAAAACAATACACAAAAAATGTACGAACAAAAGACTGTAAAAGAAACTGCTAGGGGACCCAACAATATAACGTCCTCGGAAATTCACTGAATTACTTCTCGAACTTTTAAACCTGGTGGTGAGGAATTTTTTTAATTTGTCGCGTGTTAAAAAACAAGAAAATTATATCATATTCACTAAAACTTTCAATCTATAACACTCAGTATCCCTGTTTTTCGTAAAATGCTGCGGTACAGAGTCCTATAGAGTGAGTGTTTCAGTAAATATGATAAGCTATTTTCTTCGTCTTTTACCTCGCGATTAACTAGAAAAATTCCGTGAATAATATTACCTTACTGCAGGGTACCTATTCAAACCGATAAACGCAACTTTTAATTAAACAAATTGCAGTGCCAAGTTCAATTCGTTAGTATAACAACACGAGCTCACAATGCATCTTAGAAATTGAAGAGTTTTTCTTTGTCAACTGAATCGGTGGTTTAGAAAGTCAAGGACAACACAAGTCAACACAAGCAATCGGATATGCATCTGCACATGTGAATCACTCATCTTGCAAAATTGTCCAACAAAGTTCATCCATTATTGAAGCAGTTTTGTTGTGCACAATAGCACTACGACCTGAGAACTTCAAAAATTTTCACGTGTGTGTATGATGAGCTTATTTATGATGTACGATTTACAATTTCTAGATTTGTTCATCGAATACTAATCCTTGAAATGCGGGTACAAAAAATCCTGTTTCAATGTTCGCCATTACGATCAAAAAATTATGTTCATATCATGAAGCTAGTACCAAAACACGGGCATGAACCCCTTTCCCCAGTAACAGTAAAAGCGTTCCGTAATGATTATACATTCATGTATAAAATTAACGATATATTATCAATTTTATTAATATTATTATAGATAAGCCGATTTCTTCGCACTATTCATCGTGTTGAAACTTCGAAGTGACAAATTTAATTGAATATGGTGTTCTTGACGAGGAACGAATCTACTCTGTAAGTTTGTGGGTATTTACGGTGCATTTGTGTAATTCCCGCAATCTTTCTAGTTCATCGCGTGTTAAAATACGATGATAATTGCATGTAATATTTGCTGTGACACTAAATTTTCAAAATAATTATCACTGTATATGAATAAAAAGTCATATGTAAAGTATTATAAACTTGAAGTTTTAGTAAATATGATTTAGCAAAACATACTTCCTATATGACGATTCGTAGAGAATCTTACTCGTAGAATAAAAAGAAGAACCAGAGTAAAAATGAGCATTACGTTTATTCCTTACGGTTCGGAATTATTAAAATTCCATCATCAGTGCTGAAACAAGAGAAAAAGAAAACTTTTTTAAGATCCTAATAAAAACATACATATTTATTGCAAAAAAATTCTCTTAATGTCTAAAAACCCTAATTTGTATTCATTCATACACGAACAGTTGCATACTCACAATTCACACAAGCACACATGTACACGCTAATCCAGATACACCCAGTGAACACACGCACTGTGCTTACACGCACACACAATCACACACGCAGGTCCCTACGAATTTCTCCTACAATATTATACACAAGACTTGAGCTCAAATCGTAACATGTGTTTCTACTTGTCAACAAGTGTGCTGTTACTTGCAACGTCAGCAGTAACAACTTTACTTACGTTTCTGAGACGCTGAAGTAGCTCATCCTTCAAGCCCTTACTGTTAATTTTTTTTCCCCTAATATCGCTCTCAACTCCATAATTCAACTCCTCAAGTTTCATTTTGAACTTGAACTTGAAATTGAGGGTCGACAGAGTCGGGGCCTTTGTAACGGCCTACAATTCCCTCCTCAATACTCACACAAAAGAAGAGTTCAGCACCTGTGTACCAAAC
>JACJUY010002741.1:46830-91168 GCA_014220935.1 Platorchestia sp. MABIK
ATTTTTCTTTGAATTGAGACCTACGGCGCGATATAGTACGAACTACTGAAGCGCTAGCAAATCAATGCTGATACTACTACTACTACTGACAACCTAACCGAACCAAGCATAGCAACCGCACAAACGTCAACGTTTGCTGGTCAGTTGTACAAGTATTTACCTCAAAGAGCTTGTGCCCTAGGGCTCTAAAACTGATGTCAATCAGTAAGTGGTGAAAATCAGTATTTTTCCTGGTCATTGACCCAAGAGCTTTTCATTGGGAAAAGTTTGCGTTTTAAGATTTTGAAAGTTCATTTTTCCCATGATTGTCATTAACATGATTCTTCATTTTTTTGGTAAATTTCATAGAGCATCCTATTTTAACTATGCATTCCATTTATTTTTCCATGGTGAATTTACTTTGATGAAGCATATGCTTTTTCAGTCATTTTTAAGTTAATTTACAAATTTTTCAGTTTTCTGGGTGGCTGCGGATGGATTGTCTTATACCGTGCAGTAATGCAGTAGAGGTTTCAAATTATTTTAGTTATTATTTATTCACTAAGAAATTCCTCTGCTAGTGTGTTATTGTGTATTGCATGTGTTCTTATAACTGACATTCATGATCAACTCTGACTGCCCATGTATGAATCGTGTACCTCATCATTTTATTCTGAATTTGGCATTGTTCAATATACGCATGAATAATTTCCATCAAATTTTTTATTGTACTTAGTATTGCATTATTGATACTCTGAATTGTGATAAGATAGTTACCTGTAACTTCTTTGTTACAAAGTGCTTATATTATTCTTCATTTCCTGGATATTATTCTTTATTTCTTGGATATCATTTTTTATTCCCTGGAAATTCTTTATTTCCTGGATATTATTCTTTATTCCCTGGATATTATTCTTTATTCCCTGGATATTATTCTTTATTCCCTGAATGATATTTTTTATTCCCAGGATATTATTCTTTATTTCCTGGATATTATTTGTTATTCCCTGGTGTTCGTGGCCAAAATAATATTTGTACTGTACAGTAGGCAGAAGTTAATCCTTGTTCTAGTTGTTGCTGAAAGACTTTGATTTTCTACTAAAGGCTCTTCAGAGGGAATACAGCTATTTTCTCTATGGGAATTAGTGCTCCCAGGGAGAATGTGTGAGGTCCGAAGCTGAAGGTTAATTAGGCAAAAAATAGTAAACATTGTACAAAGTCTGTATGAGAACACAAGCGCTATCTACAGGTTAGGAAATTTGGAAACAGGGCAAGTGAGGAGTGTTAGAGGAGTGAGACAGGGCTGTACTCTGTCCCCCCTGTTGTTTGGATTGTACACAGAAGAATTAGCAGTTCAACTGAGAATGAGTGGCTTAGGACTGAAAGTTGGTAAAGAGAGACTGAGTTGTTTGTTGTATGCTGATGATGTGGTTGTGGTTAGTGAATGTGGACATGAACTACAAAGGATGCTTGACATTGTGAATGGATATAGTACAGATTTCAAGATGAACTTTGGTGCTGATAAAAGTAAGGTTATGGTTATAAATAGTGATCAGACTGATAAAGACAGACTGTGGAATATTGGAGAAATCATAATAGGTAGAACAAAAGAATACAAATATTTAGGTTGTATGAAAAGTGAAGATGGATGCACTAGAACTAAGGAGAAAGTGTCAAAAGCAATGCAGTGGAGTGGACGGTTAAGCAGTGTGGCCAGATACAGAGCAAACAAGTATGAATGNACAAAAGCACACTACATAGTCGTTGTTCAACGCTTGTCACGATTATCATCATGGATGACACAGTAACAGCCATCACAAAAAACAAAAAATGCTTTATTGCCACCCACACTATTGTCATCTTTTAAGAGCCCCAGTTGATCTTCAAAAAGATCATCTACTGGGCCACGCATATTCTGCAAGCACAGGACAGCCAAAACCCCGTAGGGGATTTCAGCTGCCCACCCATTTATGGCCGGGCGCCTTACCCACGCTGAAACCCCCGAGGCATCTACGCAGCGCGCCCGGCCATATTGCAGCTTAATTATCCACATCTCAGACGTGAAGAAGTACCTTGCTTAGACTGTTCTCCTTCTGGTTAAATTTCAGATATCAATTTGCACTTCTCTAGAAACATTTTAAGTGCTGTTACACTGAAAGCTGAGCGCTCATTTTCCCTGAGCATTCCGGTCATTACATCCTCATCAGGACCTCGCAGTCTCGGGAAGCACACATTCCTGGCAGCAGCATATCGAGGGCACTCAACAAGAACGTGTTTAGGTTGTCAGTGGCAGAATTGAAAACCCAACTGTCCTGCTCAAATCCATTCTACTCCTTTCTAAAAAGTGTGAAAATGTAATTGCACGATAATATTTTTCCTTGTGTGCTAAAATCAACTATGAAAAAGGTAGTAAAATAATTGAAATGCTGTTCATTTACACTGGTGGGCAAATGAGCAATTTACCTAGTGGTACACATATGTCCCAATACATAGTCAATGTGTTAAGTGGTTTTGAGTATTTCCTTATTAATTAGTTACATGAATGAGACTAGACATTGTTGGATGTGAGCAAGCCATTTTCTAGATTAGGAATGGTTTACAATTCTCCTTAACTTATGTAAAAAGCTCTGAATATCACAAACAAATCAACTAGATTAGATTGTATGTTAGTTTAAGTCTCCCTAACCGCTACAAAAAAAAGCATATCAAAGAGAGGAAGGAGGAAGGCCCCACTCAGTATAAAGATAAGGGAAAATAAATCAATCAATAAAAATTAATATAGTGACTATATGACAAAGGCATGATGAAAATTGTTGTTTACTACATTAGAGGAAAGTAAACTGAAGTTATGCAATTTTTTTTACAATTGTACATTAGTTTGAGGGCAAGTTTTGAGCAGCCAGCCCCCATGAGCAGCAGCCAGGTTACTTATGCCTCCATATATTAGATAACAGAAAAATTTTTTTGGGTTAGTTAAAGCCTCACTAACCACAACAACCGTGTTCTCAAGCAAAAAAAAGGGCCAAGCACCATTTAATATAGAATCAATGCACAGGAAGCATATCCAAACCCTGTTCATGCCTAGAAACTACCAAGTTGAAATAAGTTTATGAAGTGAGATACAAGATGAAGAAGGAATAGATGCTGTAAATATGACAGCAGTGAACCAGACATAATATGGTCTCTAACAGAATAAGAACATTCTATATATTTAAACATAAGGAAGGTTTACTTTAAATGCTGCTCAAGAGCTCAAAGTTTCCTCCTTGGATTGTAAATTGGCATACATACAATAGTTGCATCCTACTAAGAGATGTGCCAGTATTGAAAATTTTGCAATTACCTTTGCTACTTGTGAAATTAACTCTCCATTGCAAATGAAAAAAGCAATTAGTTTACAGGTTTGTTTACTTTTCAGTAGCTGTTTAACATCACCAAACATAAAACATTTTTTCTAAGCATTAGCATATTAGATGCATCAATTTTTGGTGGTAGGCAGATTGAGCTCAAAATTCAACACATTTAATAGCTCAACTATAGATGCAATACTATAATCATATCCATTACTAAAAAGACTAAGTCAACAAGTTTTTTTTTAAATGCGCTCAAACTGACAATATTCATCTCAGGTCAGTTAATAACTACTGAAGAGAATGGATGTTCCATTTTCTTTCAGGCAACACAATATGTTCCCTTTTTCTTTCAGGCAACACACCATGTTCTCTTTTTCTTTCAGGCAACACACCATGTTCCCTTTTTCTTTCAGGCAACACACCATGTTCCCTTTTTCTTTCAGGCAACACACCATGTTCCCTTTTTCTGTCACGCAACACACCATGTTCCCTTTTTCTTTCAGGCAACACACCTGTGCTTCATCTGGCATTATTTTTTATCAACATCAAAAACAAACAAAATGTAACAATGCAAAACACAAGTAAAAAATGACACTGAGATTTGAATAAAAAAACACAATATCAATGAATTCATAAATATTGTAACTGATTCACAGTTAAAAGTTAGAATATAAGACATATGCTGAACTTATTTTTTCTCCAAGGTATGCGCATTGCAGCTGATAACCTCAATAACCTACACCAGCTGCCAATCCCAATAACCTACACCAGCTGCCAATTCCAATAACCTACACCAGCTGCCAATCCCAATAACCTACACCAGCTGCCAATCCCCATCACCTACACCAGCTGTAAAACTCAACAATCTACACCAGCTCTGCCCCCAACAAAATAATCCAACAAGATGAAAAATAAAGAACACTCCAGAAATAGCAAACAACGCACTTAGTACAGCAAAATTTTTCAAACATTTTGGTGGACACATCACATGACACGTATTTATACCAGAAACGTTAGTGAATCGAATTTCATGAGTCGGTACACGTGACCCTGCAATGCCTGAACCCATCAATGAAGATAAATGGCTCAGACCCGAATGAAAATCAATGAGTACAGAACAAAACCAAAACATTCTATAGAAATAGAAACAAATTATTGCAATGCGCTGCAAGCAGAACATGCAAGAACAAAAATGAAAACCTCAGGACATTTTGATCAGAAAATAAGTTCAATTATATCACGCCATTTGTTTGTACTTCAGTTTATCAAATTGCTGATACAGAACTGTTGAGCATCACATAAAATGACCATTAATTCGAGATTAAACACAGAAAGCATGCAATATGAGCGCACCGCAAAAGGAAGAAGGAAGCACAACATACACTTGATTTACAAAGCAGGAATGTATAATTTGTTGGCAAAGGTAATGTGCAGCACGCGGTGGTCAACGCACGCACACGCGCGTAAGCTGCACGCTGTGATTCAACGCGTGCATGTGAAACAATAGCAACTACATCACATTCTTCACTCAGCAAATATGCAGATCTCAGCTCTCTAAGCATTTGCAGCAAATGAAGCAGCCAAGCTTAGGAGTCAGTTGCATTGAGGTATCACAAGCAAGCACCAGGTAGGTATCAATTACAGCTAATAAAGCAGCACTAATGAGATGCAGGTAATAAATAGCGTAATATCATGGACTTTCAGCACAACACATTTGCATCTTCATAAATAAGCTAAAAAGTCTCTAGCTAATTAGGTTTGGTGACTGGAAGAAACCAGAGCTGGGTCAGTAGCAAATCTGTGATATTCAGATGAACTTTCATAAAAAGTTGAGGGCAAAAACCAAAGAAGTAAACATTGTTAAAATTAAACATGGCCAAAACTAAATCGAGTACTTGCTGAGTGTAGTAGCTATTTTAGTATTAACCACATGCAATATCAACAACGTGACTTCTTTGGTTATTGCCCTTAACTTCTTATTAAAGTTGCTCCCTAAGCAAAATCTAGCTTTTTTCCGGTTAAACATGTAGGACAAGTACACGCAGTTCAACCTGATAACTTCAATGAGATATTTTGAGAGGCATGAATACACAAAGTGTGCTTATTACCAGACACCAGTGGACAGTCATGCACAACACATAGTTGCTCCAATATTCACAAACAGATATGAATTTGATTACAAGAAGATACTTTTCACCAGTGAGGTAGCTTTCACTCATGTTGCAATGCTGATACAGGTTTTGTGGTAGTCACACAGCCTGTAACCCTCAAGTGTATTGGGCTACATCAATGCAATGACAGTGAGCCTTACAGGATGACTGATGTAACTGTAAATTACTCTTGATTAAAAAAAAAACATTGTTACCTTACGTCTGGTACCAGCTCTCAAACTAACAAGGCACACGTACTAATAGATGAGGAGTTGAACACAGAAGAGGATTGACTTCAAGCTTATTATTTTACCTGACATGAATGCAGGGCACAAAACAAGCAACAAAAAATTTAAAGATACCGCACAGAGCTCAAACTAACAACAATCAGGGACTTCAATTTACAAAGCGCTTACATCAACAACCACCAAAGACTCTAATTTACCATACAAGAAGGTTAAAAAGGAAGGAGTATTTAGCACAAAGGAAGAATAAGGGCAGCAAACAACAGATAGGGATGGGCATCCAGCAACATCAGACGGCAAACTCACCTCCTGAAGCAGGTCTTGGGCAGCGATGGCCTTGAGGACGTTCTTCTTGCTGGTCTCGCACACCTCACCTCCCACCACCAGCTCGTCCAGCATGAAGTAGGCCTTCTCAAAGTTGAAGATGATATCCAGCTCGCACACCTGGATCACGCACAAGCCATTCTTGCTCATAATGGACACCAAAACCACACTTAATGTCAAAATGATGGCCAGTTCTAAAATGATAACAAATACTGAAAATGATGGTCAATACCAAAATGATGGTCAACTTCAAAATTATAACCAGTACCAAATTTCAACAAATATCACATGAAAATTATGGCCAATATAAAAAAAAATTTACTACTAATCCCATTAAATCTTTTTACAGGCAGGGACTATAGACTCATTTTGAATGTCCTACAATGGCCATTGTCTGCGCAACTACATAATACCAAGATAGCAAATCTCAATACAGAAATGAAGTAGGCTTTTGTTCACATCCATTGAGATGTAAAAACTAATGGCAAAACAATATTTACTTCATCTAATCCAACACTTTCTAACTGAAAGACCAGCAATTTATATGAAAAGCTTATACACATGTACAAGCACTCTTGAATCCACGTTTCAAAAGCACACATACATTTATTCATGTGTGCATAGAGATAGTCATATTATAGTTTGTATAAGCTCTAACTACATATCAAGACATAATATATCAGAAACTTTAAAAAGGAGATTCACACTTCGGGATATTTAGAGATCGCTGACCTACTGAGTACTTGCAGGAAACTCTAAAACGAAGATGTGACTTGGTGGCATTCAGAGATTTAGTACTTGCAGGTGTGGCGACTATACTTCACTCACCCCTCAAAATCTCATCTAGTCATTTCATGCGTTCAGTAATCTTATGATGTCCTAATGTAAATTTATTCAATAAAAAGTTCCGATTTTTCGGCGTATCACTGATGCCCACTTCAGGAGCAGCTTATTTAAGGCCGCTACCTCACTTCCTTCAATGGAACTCAATGGCCGAAGTAGCAACAACAGGTCGTACACAGGAAACTCTTAAGGTGAGATGTGACCGAGTGACTTTCAGAGATTGCTGACCTACTGAGTACTGAAAGAACCTCTAAAAAGAAGGTATGACTCAGTAACTTTCAGAGATTGCTGACCTACGGAGCACTTGCCACAACTAAGGCATGGAAACAATACTCACACTGCCAAAATACTTGTCAAGGAGCTCCACATAGCGGTGGATGACCTCCAGCGTCAGTAGCTCATTGTCAGCCTGGTCAATGGCGCAGCAGAAATACAAAGAGGCATATCTGTAACAGAAAAATTATATTGAAATATCGCTTCTTTTGGCAGTTCCAAAAAGAAAATGAATGCTTTTCTGACATTTCAGCTGTTAATTCTCACTTTTGTTTAAAATAATTGGATAATATATTATACAATAAATTTCCAATTTTGATGCAGTGTCAGAGAAGTCCTATATTTAGGAATATGCAAAGTGTACATGAAATATAAAAAACATAACCTGCAAATTTAATCATGCATTTTTCAGTTTGTTTTGCTTTTATAAAATCTATTTCCAGTCTATGAGTCACATAAATAAAAACAGAATTAGCGCTAAGAGAAAAAGTTATATGTAAATGAGGACTAAAATAATAAAAAGTTAAATACATTTTTGAATGTGATATAAAAATTCAAATATTTAGTACTACTTGGCATTAAATTTCACTTTACGTATATATATTTAAATATATCCAATTAGAATTAATATTTGGCAGTTGATACTTGCTTCATCTAATATGTTGAAATTTAACCTATCAAATATTGTTCATTGTAATTTTTAGTAGCAGTTTCACTGACCTTTTGTAGACAATTTTAAGATCCTTCCACTCCAAGAAAGACGACATTTTGGGTTTGCGGGCCAGTATTGTGGTGATGAGCTCCCGAGTTATTTTCTTCTTTGTCTTATCAGGATGAGCCACATACCATTTCTGCAGCCTTAGTTTGCCTTGACGGCTGAACAGCAACATGAAATGCATCTTGAAATTCTTATGATCAGATCATGAACACATGAAATCTGGATGTTAAATTTTTGCTGATAACCTGGAAAATATAGGATAAATGTTGAGGACAACATACTAACTAATTTTCTAATTTTTGATTAGTGTATTATGGTAATGAGATCAAAATAAACAACTTTTCTTTGATGCACTTTTTGTCGCAAATGAGTATTTAACGCGTCATAGCAATGACGTAACATTACATATAATCTAACCTAACTTAACATAACTCAACGTAACCTAACAATAATTTGCGCGCATTAGAGCTGGCTAAACAGAGATTCTATTGGAGCGCTACAATTTTTCCCGCTTAAAAGACTAGAGTTGCAGTAATTAACCAACCGCTTTATCTTGTTAAATACTGATTTACGATGGAAAACTCATAGTAGAAAAGTTGTTTCTTTTGATGTAATTAACATTATACAAGCAACAAAAACTTAAAAATTGATTATTATATCAGGGTGTAATTTGATGATTGGAGGGCACAAATTAGAAAAAAGTTCCAAAATTTTTGTGAATGGTCGTAAAAATAGTTCACTTTTTCTCCTTATTTTATGATAGAAGGTTCATCTGATCAATAATATTTTGAGACATTTACATGTTTTAAATGTTTTCATTGTCATTTGATGAATTTTTAGACTAATAATCAGTAAATAATCAAAAATTTTAAACTTTTCAAAAATTAAACTCAGTTAAGTGCTTGAGTTCTTTAACAACTTCAAGTGGCTATTTCTCTCTATAATATTCAACATTCTTGTCTTTTAATGATTTTCTTTGGATGAACCCAATTGCGTTACCTTTGATGTAAAACTTATCCATCATATAAAGGGCATTTAAATATCCTCACCCTGAGTTCAATATATATACTAGTACTTCTTTCAAATTGTAATATCATTTATCAATACCTCACAAATATGAATCTAAAATATCAGCAATGACAAACCTAATGAATCACAACGCAAATATTGAAAAACCCTTGCAAGCTCAATCGCTTGAACTTGAAGTTGAGGGCCGACATCGTCAGAGCTTTTGCAACAGCCTTCGCAACTCATAACTGTCGAGATCGGACTGACGCATACCATTATCCGCTTTGAATTGTTACTCAAGAGTCAAGGAATGATCATCCAGGGGAGGTATCAATTCCAAGCATTAATATTTATGAGAAATCCCTTTTCAGTAAGGCCGAGTAGCTAAAATATTACTTTCCTCAGGTACCGGTAACAGTGCTAATGAGTGTATAAAAATGTTTTATAACCTTACTGTTTGAATTATTTTGAAAATGAAGGTATCATTGTAATAAAAATAATAATTTTTGTGGACATACAAAAGATCTAGAACGGTATATTCAAAAGCTAGTGCATCCTGTATTGCAGATAGTTATTACATACTCATTACCATAACATGATTGTTCAGAAAAACATGCTATTTGATAATATTATCCACAAGTTAAAATTTCTAAGTACTCTGTCAAACTATTCGAGCATCCATTGCCGTTTGTTTTAATGGACTCTACACACAAATCTTCAATTATTTTTGTAATGTCGCAAAAGTCTTCGAACGTGATTTAGTTGGACGAACGTGTAACGTATGCTAAAAAGTATCACGCTCTGAACATGAATTTTCATTTATTCATATGTATACCAAATGAAATTTGAAAGCGTCGTTTGAAAAAAGTTATTTCCGATCTTTAAAACCAAAAAATTGCCATAGAAAATGTTATTTACTGGCTGTTAGTTGAAAGCCACTCTTCTACTTTTGTAACTTATGAATATAATGTATGACAGAAAATTCAATTTTAGCAGTTTGTTTCCAAAAAATTGTTGAAAACGATCATTTGTTTTTAAAATATCATGAGATAAAGATACTTAGTAGATTAGCATGCTTGGTATCTTTAATACTCATTCAATAGTCGAAACAAATTATTGAAAGAAAAGAATAAAAATGCTTTTGCTTTGATGCCGTAATCGAGGATTCATAATTTGTATTTATGCAAATTAAAAAAATGTAATACCAGCGATGATGCATTGTTGACAACACTTTTATTAGTGCGCACTTACGTTGAAATATGAGCTTAGGAACTTGCGATATCAGGGATTAATGTTGAAAATAAAATATAGATTGAAAAATTCTGCATTTATGCGTTTGAGGTCTTCATTTGACATCTTTTACTCAAGCGTATCAAATATGCATTTAAACGATTTGGAAAATGGAATAGCCTAGCTACAGATTTTTTGTGAAAGTGTATCAAGTGGCTTTGATTAGAACATGTTTGTCATACATACATACATATACCAGGCCTCTCCTCCCTATGGGAGGGTAGCCGACTGCAGGCCACAATCAACACCCTTAGTCACTAGGATGCGAGAGAGGCAGCACTGGCCGCACCAGAACTGCCAGGATAAGCAGCAGCCCAGCACAACCACCTTCCACAGTCAGGCCCGACAGCCATAGCTGGTTTACCCCGACCGCTTCATTGAGTGCAGCCCCTCCCCCGCACAGGACAGGTCAACCCCATCACACGTGGGCAAGCTCCCAGTACAGCGTCAAAAATAAAATTACCTTCTTATCCACTGCCCCCACTCACTTCTGTCCGCAGTCATCCCTCTCGCCACATCCACAGTCAGACCCCTTTCATACAAAGCACGCTTCACCCTATCCATCCAACATATCCGTGGTCTACCTCACACTCTAATCCCACTCACTTCCGACATATAAATCTTTTTCACCAGCCGCTCAACATTCATTCTTTCAACATGCCCAAACCATCCAAGCACTNTAACAGCCACATCCGACCCAAGGTACCTAAAATGCTCTACCTCTTCTAACACTTCACCATTCATCCTCATATCCCAAGTACCAAACACTCCACCTCTTGAACATCTCATCACCTTACTTTTATTCACATTTATCCTCAGTTTACGCCTTTCGCACACTCTACCAAACTCTGCAACATGTTTGTCAAATCAAATAATTTATATTTAATGGCAAATTAAGATTTTTTAAATGTAAAACATCATGTGAACTTATTATTTTAAAGTTAATGAATAAACATCTAGCCCAAATTTTCTAATAGTCGTATTTATCACGAAATAATTATTTCACTCAATTGGAATTCATTTTAAGTGAATGCAGTTGCCCGTGGGATATATATCATTGATGACCTAATTGTTTTTTTTTTATCTTGTGTCACTAGGAAATTAGAGTATTTTATTCACACATGTAGGCACAGGAATTAAATGATTCATAATTTGTTTTTAAAGACTTTTTTTGCAATTTAAGATGAATAAGTCATGAATTGAACTTATCACATTTCTATTCCCGATGAATAATGTTAAAACAAAGTCAGTTACTTGGCTGACAAAATCTTGATTATCATTAACTCGATAAAAAAAATTTTTACTCATAAATAAACATTCTTAATCTAAGCACTTCAATGCAAACAAAGATATTGTATGATTTTACGAATAATATAAGGGAAAACTAGATTCACATTTCAACTATTTTGCACCACGTTCATTGGGTTAAAATTTTAAATGTCTCATTACATTGCAATAAATCCTTATATCCTTAATTAAACATCAGTACATTACACTGCATACACACTACCAAATTGTAACTGCAGGATAAAAACATCGGAATAATGTCAAAGGAACTTCTCTGCACTCTGTAGTTCATTTACATTCAGTAAGTGGTTTTTATGCCCGGAACTTGATCGCAAGGCTAATTTCTTCCTTTGAAAAGACTGGAGTTTATTCTGTCTGCTACAGTGTGCGGGGAACAATAACAAATAACTGTACCTATAAATGTTTTTTCCCATAAAAAAATAACCTCTTCGTAAAGCTGAAAGTTTTCTCTTTCCAATGACATTAGTATCCGTCCAAATACTGAAAGAATTATGGTGTAAAATTATATTTCAAAACGACATGAAATCATTTGAACGAGAGCAAGTTCCTTTTCACGTTCCTTCCGACAGTCACGGCGATTCAGTTACCTCCAAAATGTTGTCTGAGCAGCATGTCAATGCTCTGTCTTATCATAGTTTATTCTTCACTTTACATGGGAAAGCTACATGAAATTAAATTTGTTTGACTGCTACTCATAGTTCCGAAGTGCCATTGTGTCCGGTCATAATAAAGTTCCCTGATATTCTACCTTGTTTTATATTGTCCTCAACAAATACCAAAAATAGAATTAAGGTCACTTATTACTTAGCTTTCAATATTTCAGTTACACTGAATGATAAAAATAAATTTGTTATTCATGAAATGAGGATGAAATTGCATAAATTTGCTAGTCCTTTTGTCAAAAATTATAAAAAATAACATCCCTTTCAATCAAGATAATTTAAATAAGTAATATCAATATGTTTAAATTGAAACAATACCAAAATTTAAGTACTTCATGCATAAAACTATTGATATAGGCTTAATTCTCACCTATATTTTCTTTACCTGGTATTTGTCATGATACCCACTATTCTACACAAGTTTTGTGCCTATACCAATAAATTCTTACAGAAAATTGCATTCAAGTATAGCAAATCAAAGTAAAAGTTCATTTTAATAAATAACCCTAAATGAAACACAGAACAATGTTACTTAATGACTGATAAGTTGAAAATGATTGTTTTAGAAGCAGAATAACTTGCTTCAACACATTCCTTTAGCAAATCAATGGCCACCACAGAAGCCTAAACTCATGTGCATTTGCTTTCAAAGCAATTTTCATTACGCTGAAACTTCTTTTTAATAGAAGAACTTATTACCTCACTCTCAATGAAAATGACTTTCCAAATGAAGTATATTTTTATTTTTACTTCAACCTCAAGTTCAATTTCATAGCTATTCCTCATTTACAACACTTATGGTTACCAACAAAAGATCTTTGTGTAACGTAATTTATAAAACCTTCTAATACACATTAATTTTAAGCAGCTATTTCAGCGAAAGTAATTATATTTATGCCACACAATTGGATTGGGTAATGTTTCTTGAGCAAATACTGTCGCGTAGTTCGGCGCCGTTCCTAAACTGCTGATTGCCGGGGGCAGGTGATAGCGCACGTTACACTGCTGGCATAGCGAGTAGCAAATTTGATAAACGTGATGAAAAAAACAAGATTTTGTGATGAGCATTAAAATAAAAAGAATCATTAATAGATTTTTAAACATTAGGCTGAGCATGAATAAATTTCTTCTATAGATGATCAACCATATTTGAATTAGACTCATGTACTTTGATCAATCTGGTCCAGACCAGAAGAAATTTAATTTTTCAGCAAAATCACCAGCAATTATCAAGTTAAGTTATTAAGAAGTACATACTTAGCACTTTGTTTTTCTTATTGTGACACATGCAAACACATGAAAATATTTATAATATCACGTATACGAGTTATAACCATGCGATTTAAAAGTTTAACTTTCTTGAAATATCACGTTAATCAGAATATTGATTAATGCAATTAAAGAGAAGATCTTTCAGTAAGGGCTCATACTAATTTAATAAAGGAATTAGTTAGTTTTACTAATGTTATTTATCAAAACCGTTTATAGATCCGTAGTAGTTCTCAAAAGCTTCGCTACCTTAGTGACCTTGTGGCTCTGTGGCACTGGGAGGTAACAGCTGATTTAGGGACGTACTTAGGATGACTAACTACGCTAAGTTGCTGTTGGTATTATACCAAACATAAAATCTGATAGTGTGTAGTTCGTTGCACTAAATTGTTTAGTGCGTTGTTATGAAAAATGTAAAAATCAAACATTCAAATGCTGACATAAATAAATTTTTCCCATCATATAAATAAGTTTCTACCCCTCGGGTCATTGGGAGCATAGGTTTAGGTTAGTTAGATTTGTCTATGCTGTCTAATGAAAAATGGTGCTTCAGGAAAGATAATGTTAGGTCCCTTAGCTATTGATACACCTTGAAGACTTCTGTATTTTATTTTTGATTTACATTTCTGTTTCTATGCTATCTTTCCTATCGTTATTAATGTTATTCCTATCTGAATGTAATTATTGTTATATCTCATGAATAACGCATCAGCAAGCAGAATGTCATTCATATAAAACGTTTTTAAATGTGTTCCTTAAGAGATTCTTTGGAACAGAATTTTTAATTTCCGTGAAATGCTTAACTTCAATATTGACCCTATTTTTTGGCATTCCTCAGTATATACCAGCCAAAAATTAAGAATTGTTTAAAATTTAAACTATTTCTCTAATTTATTATATGTTATCTAACATCTAATACAGTGGTTCTGAACCTTTTTCTCTAATTTACCACTTTTTAGTGAGCCAACTCTTCATTTTCCATCACAGCATCTTCCTTTTACTTATCTATGACATTTCTAACCCAGCAGTATTGTCACTTTTACCCAAACATGACATGCAATACCTAATTGTGGTTGTTTTTGTTATTAAAACAGTCTGTAAATGGTTATGATTTGTAAAGTATGTTAACATTTAGATGTAATAAATCAGATTTTAAAATACTGTCAATTTTTTTTTTGAGCGTGGAGACAAATGCATGAGATTCACCACCTGGCTACTCCGCCATTCCTTACAAGTAGGGAATTCTCCACAGGTCAAGAACTGCTGATCTAATATAATCTCAACAT
The DNA here is from genome assembly GCA_014220935.1 of Platorchestia sp. MABIK. Classification (NCBI taxonomy): domain Eukaryota; kingdom Metazoa; phylum Arthropoda; class Malacostraca; order Amphipoda; family Talitridae; genus Platorchestia; species Platorchestia sp. MABIK. The sequence goes on from JACJUY010002741.1 coordinate 61,539, forward strand.
AAAGTGATGTAGCAGGATTACAAAATTTAGTTGTCATCTTATTCTGTTGTTAGTTAGTTAGGAAGTCTTAACAAGCATTGTATGTATCACTATTATTGAAACTAAGGTTTTAACATTTTTCTTTTCAGAAAAGGTAAAAATTATAACTTGAAAAACTAATCTACCTTTAAATATTTTATGTAGAGCTCAGTGGAGTTCTTTGGTATGAAAATATACTACAACTAAGTACCTGCGCGGGAGATTGTTTGGTGCTGCAAATTGAAGGTTTTTCATTTTCAATAAATCAAAAACTTTTTTGCGATGATGTGTTAATAAATACAATATGCATAGGTATATCTTAAGCACTTTAGTATACTCCTGTTTACTCATATTGAGTAATGCCACATTCCACAATGATAGTGGGACCTCAGCTTTGCAATTTGCCAAAAACACACACAATGCAATACTGCACACTGGTGAGTCCAGCCTTGATGTGAGACTTGCTGCTGGAGATGAAGAACCCTTCTCATTTTCATGTTCTGCTGAGCTGCAAGTGGTCTTTGAGTCCAGTCATTTAAAAGGAGGTAAGAAATATTTAGTAATTGATTATTGCAGTACTTATTAGCTCTAAATGATGGGTTTGAAATTTTTGTAGAGTATGTATATTGAATTAGTGTTAACATGCATTCATTGAAATTCATTGAAAATTTAACTTGTAAATATATATTGTACTTCTTATTATGTTAGTCAAGTGTTCTTATCAAATTAATAGTTTAAGTATACATAGTACTTTAAAATATTAATTACTTTTGGGGATTAAAATGGAAATTAGGCCTATAGGTCTATCTGATTTGCGATACCTACAGATTAAATTTTGGCATTCTAACATGGTATTCATTCTTGCATTTAAAGTTGAAGAAATAGAGACAGAATTAAGGATGCATGATATTACCATCAATTTTACCTGCTGCAGTCAAAGTGTTAATTTAATTTTCACATTGCAGGTGTTAGGAGAAGCCTTGGCCTGGCACAGAGCTTAGAGGAGTGTGCTGCCAGCTGCTGCAGTGATGAGAGCTGCAGCGTGGCCGTGTACTGCCCACACGACCGTCAGTGTTCTGCTGCTGCCTGCAGGACAGATCAGCCCTGCTCTGTCGGTCCCTCTCCTCAGGGTATGACCAGTCTTCACGATCTCTAACACGTTGACCGCTTCGTGCGCTACTGGTGGCCACGGAAGGGACTTACATGAGGCTGCTGACTGAAGAATAGTCACAAACTGAATTTTTGTAAATAATTAATTAAAAATAAATGAAGGCATTGATCCAGTTAATGTTTGCTATTTTCAAAATTACATATTGCAATTGACTTTAAATTTGAGTTGGAAATTGAACTTCAGTTTAATCAATTGTGGTCAAAGTGTTAAAAGAGTAGTTTGTTATTTTTTTCTTTCTGATAAATTTTTTGAATCTCTCTGACCATATTTTCTGAGTCTTTCCAGACCATATTTTTCTGAATCTTTCCAGACCATATTTTTCTGAATCTTTCCAGACCATATTTTTCTGAATCTTTCCAGACCATATTTTCTGAATCTTTCCAGACCATATTTTTCTGAATCTTTCCAGGCCATATTTTTCTGAATCTTTCCAGACCATATTTTCTAGGTCTCTTCCCATCATGTTTTATAAGTCTTTTCAAACCATATTGTTTTGGTATTCTAAAACAATGTTTTCTAAATCATTCAAATTGTATTCTCTGAATTTTTTAAGACTAAAGACTATAAGTGTGTTTTAAAGACTATTTTTTTGAGTTTTTAAGGAATGACTTTCAGTTGTGCACTTTCAAATGTTCCTGTTTATATTCAATATCGTGCTTTTTTGTCTAATGAACAGTATTTTGATTCCCATGTACTTCTTTATACTTTTTTTTTTGTTTCCATTTCAGGTGTGTTTACATCTTTTGAAGAGTGTTTTTTTTACTATAAAATAATGTGCAATATTATGTACTACTATACTATAATGTGCAGGTGCAGAGGACGCTCAAGAAGAGCCGTGCCAAGTGCTGCGTGTGCTCTCACAAGACGATGCCACGCCTCACACACCTCCACTCTCCAGGTGACTGGAAAGTCTGGCGTCATGCTCACCTCTTGTAATGTACCTCATTTACTGTAAATTTATTATCTAAGCTCAATGACCAACGCATTGCATTTACAGTAAATGGTAAATAAATTCAGTTTATGTCTCCAGGTGACTGGATAGTATGGTGGCATGCTCATCTCATGTTGTTTGCTGTAAATTTATGCACTAAGCTCAGTGACTCACGTACTGCACTTACAGTGAAGTGTAAATTAATTGAGTTTACATGAAATGTGTGATATTTGTCTGAATATTTGGTATAGTACTCAGTAGATGTCTTTTTTTACCTGTATCATGATTTAGCAATCTCCTTCAGCGTGGCTGCCCAATTATCAAAATGTGAGGTTCCTAGACAGCTAACTTCATTTGTCTGCCTAGAGCCGTAGATTCCTAGAGCCAAGTTTAAGTGCTTACATGCAGTATTTCGGTGCTACTATTAAAGCGGGAGGTCTACCGCCAAATATCGCCTACCAAGGTGCGGTTTAAGATGTACAAATTAAGCATTTATTGCTAAATTAAATGTATGGGAAAAGTAATATCCATTAGCAACATTACGCTATAGTACCAGCTACAGGTTGAGGTAGATCTCATGCTATAGTGTGGTAGACCTCACGCTATTGCAGCACCAAGTAGTCAATGCTCTGCAAGGTTTTATACTTCAGTTTGTTGATTAGCACTTTAGTGCCAGTTAAAAGTTTTGTACTTTTCACTCCACCCATCATTTGGTGTTAATTTGTGCTAGATACTTGTGAATAATAATAATAAAATAATAATAATAAACTCAGTTAACGACAACTTTGGTCAAAGACTATTGAGTTGTTGCAGTTACTTGTGAAGTAATCAAATGAATCCTGAAAGCTTAAAATTTTGGATGAGTGACTTCTGTTGTCTCTTTACAAACTACTAAGTGAAAAAATTGGTTTCAGTGAATGTCAAGCTATGTATATATTAGTGACTAGCTTGTGGAGTGCTTAAATGTGAGGTCCCAAGCTGAGAGTTAGGTAGACCTTCCTTTTGCTGAAATAGTGTAGGATTTTCATGAACTGAAAAATGCAAAAAAATCCAAGGAAATCAATCATCTTTGCTAATAATGTGTTCCGAATTTTGTTCTGTTATGGACTATCTTTTTCCAGCCCACTGTTGTCATGTTTTTCAGCATTTACTATTTTCATCTTCAACATACATTTACCTTTTTTCATAAGCTGCCTTCTTAACTTTCTATTTCTATGTGGAGGCGGGTGTTGTGTGGGAACATACCTTGTGCATAGATTCTGCACTCTCTAAAGTTCAGATCATATGGGGCCTTCCTCTCTTTGAGTGGACAGAGAGATCTGAGAATGCATTGTGTAAAGTTCTTTGATTCTCCTTGCCGTGAACAAAAGTGTTGGCTCTCGAGAGTGCATATTGTTTTTTATTCACAACACCCCTTCTTATTGTGCGTGAATACTGAGAAAATGAATCTCCAAGGTAAAAAGGGCTTCTTATTTTGTCCTTTTCGCAGCGTTTTTACAATAGTGTGCAGATAATTAAATTCCACCATGAAACAAAATTGAGGGTAAGTTGCAATCTGATTTCTATTTCCAGGTCAAAAAATTCAAGGGCAAAGCGCTCCAACGACGTTCCTACTTCTCATCAATCTAGCAACACCAATCACAAAGCATCAACTAGTAGACAAGATACCACTGCTGGCCAATCAGGCAGCTCTAATCATCACAGTGCTGCTCTTGCAGAGGCTGCCCACAAACCTCCCTCTGCTAGTCATAGTTCTTCTGTACGTAGTGATGCATCTTCAAGATCAGAGATCCATGCCAATTTTGCACCATCTCACAGCAAGCAGTTAAAAGCTCGTGCCAGTTTGAAGAAGAAGCCCAAAACTGTAGAGTTACCATCTCAAGAAGTGAACTCTAAACCCGACTCAGGAGGTATCCACATTGAAGAAAAAGCTAAAACTTCCACTCCATCCTCCAATGCAGACATTTCTGATTTTGTGCCGCACGTTTGTGAGATAGGCCTGCCAGACTGCCCCATCAACGAGTTCTGTGAAGGGTATGGTGGGCGGAGACGTGATGGGTTGTGTCGGTGTGTGGTGGGCTACGTGCGTAGCCAGGATACCGGCATGTGTGAGAGCAAGGGTGCTGCTCAGGTGGGCGTGGCCGGGAGTGGTTCTGGTGGTAGCACTGATACAGTAGATGCGAGTGTGTCAAGTTCTGGAGCCACCAGTGGGTCAAGTGGTAGCAACACCAGTGGGTCAAGTGGTAGCAACACCAGTGGGTCAAGTGCTAGCAGCACCAGTGGATCAAGTGGTATCAGCACCAGTGGGTCAAGTGCTGGCAGTACCGGTGGGTCAAATGGTAGCATCCTATTGGACGTTAGCACCACGAGTGTATCAGGCCCAGACATCCCCACCGTCAACACGACCACTGCACCAGGGAACACCACCAGCTCGTACGTACCCAAGACCTTGGATGTTCACGTCAACGATAAGACTGTGGTGATCCCTGCTGGCAAGACCATCTATGACGAGGAAGTAACGCTGTCTGCCTACGTTATTGGAGGTGCGTTTTACAGCAGCTGGTGTGAAGTAATAAGTCAGATCCGTGTCCTTTATTGCTAAGGAATAAACTAACTTATCATCTAATCAATTGGTAGTGAATAGTTGTACAGCAGCTGGTGTCAACTAGAAATTTAGGTGTGAGAGTTGATTAGTTACGTTCTTTTGCAGAGTGCCCTTAGAGCAGCTGGTGTTAACTAACAATTTATGTGTGCGAGTAAATAAGTTTGGTCATTGGTGTGAAAATGAATGAATTCATTCTTCAATAGAGTGCCCTGGCTGCGAGTACGAGTGGTCGCTGATCCAGCGTCCAGACACACTGTCAGACTCAGCCGGCTCTCTCACGGAGCCCCACAGCCAGACGGCCACCCTGGCCAACCTTGTCGCAGGCACGTACCTCTTCTCGGTAAAGGTCACCCAGCCGGGGGACACGGACCCCTCAGGGGTCACCCACCCCGCAGCTCTGGGGTCCGCTGTCGCCAACCTCACCGTGCTCAAGGCCCCCCAGAGCAACCGGCCCCCCGTCGTCGTGATTGTCCCCTCCAGGCAGAAGGTCACCTTGCCCACCACTGCCGTCATCCTCGACGGCTCTGGGTCGTCTGATGATAACACTGAGCCCTCCAAGCTCGAGTTTAGGTGTGGAGATTGGTTTTTTGTTGGTTGAGTTATAAATGAAGCTCATTGTTTTAGGGGCAGGAATTGGCCTTTCTTTTGAGCTATGGCTTTGTGTGGTGAGTTGCAAAATGTGTTTCTGCATTCTTGAATTTAGGAGGGGAAATTGGTTATTCTACCACTGTTGTTGAGTTATCAGTATATTTCCATGTTCTGGAATTTAGGTGTGGTAATTTTTTTTTTATTGCTTCGTGTGTTTGAGTTTTAAATGTATTTTTATGTTCTTGAATTTTGGTAGGGAAATGGCATTTCTTTTGTCTTTTTGTGTGTTGTGTTTTTAAATAGTTCTTCATTATTAATTATAGGTAGAGAAGTTATACTTTTTTGCCGTTTTGCGTTTGCATAAATAAATATATTATACACTATCTTTATTCATGATTTTAGGTAGGGAATGGCATTTCTTTTGCAGCTGCTGCACAATCTTCGGGCTTTTGAAGTACCCTTGGCGCTGTTGTATTTCAGCTACAATGGCGTTTACCTCGGAACTTCAGTTAAATTGTATTTGAGTTTAGGTTCTAAAATCTATTGCAGTTTTAGCATCTTTTTCATTGTTCAGACATCATGGTTTGTTTAGAATGATTTCTTCCAGCTGAATAATTGTTGGCTGGGCTGTGATGTTGAAGTTCCTATAATCTAATAATAATACATTATTATTATTGCTTCTAATAATAATACTTATGATATTATTATTAGATTGTAGGAACTTCAACATCACAGCTAACAATTATTCAGCTAGAAGAAAACATTCTAATCAACCATAATGTCTAAAAAATGAAAAAGAAGCTAAAACTGCATTAGACTTAACAGAAATGCTGACTCCATGTTCATTTTCCCAGGTGGGAGATAGTGACGGGACCGTTGGACTACAGCCTCGAGGAGCAAGTGGGACAAACACTGAAGCTGCAAAACCTCCTGCCGGGGAACTACACGATCATGCTGAGGGTGAAGGACACTGAGGGGCTCGAGGGCAACACTACAGCTGTCGTGGAGGTGGTGCAGGAGAAGGACTACCCGCCCTCAGCCAACGCTGGGGGAGACCAAATCATATACCTGCCCCAAACGGAGACGTTGGTGAACGGCACCGCGAGCTCGGACGACCACGGCATCGTCGAGTGGGAATGGACCAAAGGCAGCGACGATGATGGGTTGGCTGTGGACATGCAGGACACAAGAACTCCCATCCTGAAGCTGTCCAAGCTTGAAGAAGGCCACTATCAGTTTGTGCTGAAGGTGGTTGATGGGTCTGAACAGTCGGACTCGTCTGTGGTGAACATCTACGTCCACACTCCTGACGCCTCGGCGTTGGTGTCAGATGCGGGACCTGATATCACTGTCTCCCTGCCTGTTGTGAGCGTTGTTCTTGATGGGTCTGGCTCCAAGGGCTTGTTGCCTGCCACCAACGTTTCTTGGTCGCAAGTGAGCGGCCCTTCCGTAGCGAAATTGCTCCCGAGCTCACCAGAGGACAGGCTACGGGTCAACGCCACTGGACTGACACGAGGCACTTACGTGTTCCAGCTGCAGCTCACGAGTGAGGATAAGGTGCGTGTCACAACCGACACCACGACCGTCACAGTCAAGCAAGAACACAACCTTCAACCTAAGGCGAACGGTGGAGGAGATTTTTCAGTGACCCTTCCAGTGTCTTTAGTGCAGGTGAACGGCTCGTCATCAACAGACGACGTCGGCATCGTCAAGTGGCGGTGGGAACGCCTGCCGAGATCCCTGGCGGCCGGCCAAGTGCTGGGACAGTCAGCGAGCTCCCCCGTGCTCATGTTGACAGGGCTGGTGGAGGGACAATACCAGTGGAAACTGACGGTATGGGACGACCAAGGTGTGTCTGACTCAGACACGGTCTCTTTCATCGTCAAGTCGGGGCCTCACCACAAGGATCTGGTGGCTGTTGTGCTTGGGGCTGGCATAGAGAGCGTCAGTGAGGCGCAGTTGTCCAACCTGCTGCAGGCGCTGAAGATGGTGCTCCGTACAGGGCACTCCCTCCAGCTCATTGAATTCAGTGGAGTCCCCTACACGGGGGAGTGCTCTGCCGTCATCCTAGGGTACAACTCCGGGGACTCTGCGACCTCTACTGCTGGGGGAACAGCACCCCCGTATCTAGGGGAGGTTGTGGAAGGGGTGCGGTTGTCCGCCATGCTGCAGTCTGGGGTCAAAGCGGCCACTGCCAGCGCTGCTGCTGATGTCTTCGAGGTGTCTATCCTCGCCATCCACACGGTCGTGTGTCAGAACAACTGCTCAGGTGCGTGCCTCCTTTGTCCTTCTGGGGCTTGAGTTTCTAATTAATTTCGTGCTACTACAGCGTGAGGTCTACCACCAAATATCGCCTACCTATCGAGGTACAGTTTGAGGTGTACAAATTGTTTATTGCTAAATTAAATGTGTGGAAATAAGTGATATTCATTAGTAACTAAACATAATCTCACGCTATAGAACTAGCTAGAGGTAGACCTCACGCTTTAGTACTGGCTAGAGGTAGACCTCACGCTTTAGTACTGGCTAGAGGTAGACCTCACGCTTTAGTACTGGCTAGAGGTAGACCTCATGCCATAGTGTGGTAGACCTCACGATATAGCAGCACCCAAATTGCGTCGTCTGAGCGGGATAGCTGCCCGCGAAAGTTTTTCTGATGACTTAGGTTGCAGTGTTGCTCTTGTTTTTCTGGTACATATCCTGAAATTTAATTTGAAAGGTTTAAAATGTCCTACGTTCTAAACCCAAATACTCAATGACTATACTAAATGCCCCCCCCACTAAATGCCCCATTCCCCCAGGTCACGGGGAGTGCGACCAGGCACGGCGGGAGTGTGTGTGCCGCAGCTGGTGGATGGAGTCCTTCTGGCGCCGACATTTTGGGGACGCCACCCCCAACTGTGGTGGGTGTGTGGGGGTGATACCCCCAACTGTGGGGGACGCCACCTCCAACTGTGGTGGGTGTGTGGGTGTGATACCCCCAACTGGGGGGGATGACACCCCTAACAGTGGTGGGTGTGTGGGGGTTATATCCTCAACTGGGGGGGACGTCACCCCCAACTGTGGTGGGTGTGTGGGGGTGATACCCCCAACTGAGGGGGATGACACCCCCAACTGGGGGGGATGACACCCCCAACTGGGGGGATGACACCCCCAACTGTGGTGGGTGTGTGGGGGTGATACCCCCAACTGAGGAGGACGATACCATTTGCGGTGGGTGTATGGGGGAATGATCCCTGTAATTGTGGGGAGAGGATATTTGTGGGTGAGTGCGGGATGGAATGATTCCTCTAACTGTGGGGGGATGATAACATTTTGTGGTGGGTGTGGGGGGATGACACCCGCAACTGTGCTGGGTGGATGAGTGGAGATGACTCTAATGTTTTACTTTAAAAAAATACACAGAAGCTATCGTGTTCGAATAAAGTAGTAGGGTGGATTCAAATTGAGCGTCAACATTCTGGGGCTTGCGTCCCGTTTTATAACTCCCAACGTCTCAGAAACGAACAACCACATCTCATTTAAGATGCCAGATGTCGAGATTCTTTTTGTAATTATATTGTAATTCGATTTCTTTTTGTAATAAATGATCTTGATGCATTTTTTATTCGATTTCTTAAAAAATAACTCTGAGATGCTACTATCAATTGAATTTAATAAAAATAAAACAAGAATTATTGTTTCTATTGATAAAAGGGTTTTAAAATGTTATTGAACGACGCTGCTTGCTCGTGGAACTCTATCTTAACCGCCCCTGTACGGTCTCCTTCGTTGAATAAAATCGTCTCAAACTTGCATAGTGTTATTTTTATACATAGCTTTATCTTGGGCATATTAGGTTCATTTTGATGTGCTAAGCGTATCTTTGGTAATTCTTTTCTTTTTTGGCAATAAATCATCAATTTGGTTCAGGTTTTCTTACTTTCCCATTAAGGAAGGAGTTGTAAGTCGTCAATGAAGTTATTGAAGTTTATAATACAAACGTTAAATCACGAAAATCTTTAAAAACCACGAAAATCTCCCGTAAATAATTCTTACGAAAATGATCCCGCTACCTTACACAAAATATAATATTTAACTTTATAATAATCACGCTACCTATACCATGAGACAAAAAGTATTGAAATGCTGTACGGTGAACCACTTACAACAATTTGTTGTTAACTCCAAATGTAGTATACGGATTGTGAATGATTATTGGAGTATTAAAGTGACAAGAAAAAGTCACGATTACGAAGGTGAAAGATGACTAACGACGAAATATAAATTCAAAACAAATTCAGCTGCAGCGGTGCGTTGATAACCATTTCATAAAGAACTAAATAACTATAACATTACAAGAACATAACAAATGGTGTTCAACTGTGAAGAAAAGAGCAAGGATAGTCACTTTTAAAATAGACATTATTTCTTTGCGAGTTTAATGTTGCCTTGCGGTGGTGGATTTCTGATGTAGGGGAAAAAATTAATCCAATAAACCAAATTTGACGAGTGTGGGGGAAGTTTGAGGCGACTGTGCTTGGTGGACGGGGAGGGATGACACCCAGAACTAAGGTGGATGTGTGTGGGGGATGACACCCCCAAACTGTGGTGGAGGGAGGTGGTGGATGTGGGTGGAGGACGTTGTATCTTTACATAGTTGGTACCTGTTTCAAACACCAATATCTGTCTCTAATAATTTTTATTATTGTGCAACTAGTGTTAGTTTGACCGGATAAAAATATTCTACTGTTAAAATCAAACTTTGTGTCTTCAAGAGAATCCTTGCCGCACGTTTGAATCATTTAGGTCTTCATCACTCAATGAAAATAACTATATATGCTTCAATTAGATGCAAATCTATCGCAAAGAAAGTGCTATTAATTTAGTTTGTAAGTATTACAAAGTCATTAAAAACTAAACCAAGAAAATGCCACTAACTAAGTTTGGAGGCATTATAATGTCGTTAAACTAATTAAAAAAGAAAGTGCCATTAACTTAGTTCATAAATGTTACAATATTACAAAAATGAACAGAGAAATGGCTATTTACATAGTAGCTTATTTAATACTATAAAGAATGAACAAGGAAATGGCCATTAACTTAGTTCGTAGGTATTATATCATTATAAAAATGAACAATGAAAATATTAACACAGTTCGCAGGCATCACAATGTTATAAAGAATGGATGACGTTAGTAATATATTATTTTCTGTGCAGACTGGAGCGTGATTTATGTGTTTGTATCGAGCGTTGCGATTGGCTCGCTGGCGGTGATAGTGCTGTGGGTCCTGATCACGCTATTGGTCAGGCGGAAGAGGGGGGGTGACCGGAAGGGGCGGAGCAGGCGGTGGGGGTGCTTTGGGGGAGAAGCGGCCACCTCCAGTGGAGGGCACCGGCGGAGGGGAGGCGCCAACGGCACCAGCCGCTACACCCTCCTGGATGAGGAAGGCTTCAAAAGTGAGTCGGGTGGAGGGTTTCAAAAGTCAAGTGAAGGTTTTACAATTGAGTGAAAGTTTTAAAATTGAGTGAGTGAAGGTTTTAAAAGAAGAGGAAAATGAAGGCTTCAAAAGTGAGTCGAGTGAAGGTCTTAAAATAGAGTATAGTGATGGCTTCAGAAGTGAATGCGTCAATAGCAAGTGAAGGAAAGGTTTCAAAAAGGAGGAGAATGACGGGTTTTAACTAATAATAAAGTGAAGGTTTAAAAGTTAAGGTAATAAAGTGAGTAAAATAAATGTTTTGAAAGAAGAGTAAAGTGAACGTTTAAAATGCAAAATTTTCTTTGGTGATTGAAGTGAAGGAGGTTCTTTTGAAAAATTTTATGAGGTACTCATGATTGATTTTATGAGGTACTTATAATTGATTTTGATAATCTTTGTTGGAATTTGACTTTGGTTGGTGCTGATTCTCTTGCGTTAGTTGAACTTCATTTCCGTTGAATGAGTAAGTTAGTCGAGGAAGTGTGAGTTGCAGCACCTTTATCACAAACAAAATTACCCCCGACTCTTACATTGAATTTCAGTTTTGCTGGCTCAGTACGGGGGTGAATTGTACCTTCAAAAACGAGAGAGAAGCAAGTATTGAACATGCAAACTTTGCTTTTTCTGTGCGGCAGTACTGTTTGTTGATGCTCACGAGGGTTGTAAATTCGGTAATAACCGAGGGTTATTTTTACGCTAATAACCAAAGAAATAACGACGGTTGGAATGTTTCAAGGGGCGAAACAATGGGACTCACAATATCCCCACAGGGGAAATAAACAGGCTGTGAATATTCTGTGAGGTAAAATGTCGGGCCTTGGAATATATCCCCACTGTGAAAATGAGATTAAAGATATTTCAACTGACAAAAGAACAACAGTTCTTGCCTCAGAACACAATCGGGGCGGTTTTTTTCTGGTAAAGAAACACTGAACTATGAAAGTTGCATCTGGGAATAAAATTGTGTTTGAAATGATTTACTTTAGAAATCTCCTGACCGCATATGCTGACCTCCTCAAATGCTGACCACACACGAGCTGACCACACACGAGCTGACCACACACGAGCTGACCACACACGAGCTGACCACACACGAGCTGACCACACCCGAGCTGACCTCCACATAAGCTGTTGGCATAAGCTGACCCCCACACAAGCTGACGGTGTGTGTGCTGCAGTGCGGACGCGCAGCAGCCTGCTGGACTCGAGCAGCGAGAGCGGCAGCGAGGCGGAGGTGCACTTCGACTCCCGCACCAAGGGCCGCCACAAGCCCGCCGACAAGCGCAAGAACGGCCTCCTCAAGCCCCCCGCAGCCAGGCTGCGCACATAGGGCGCCCCTGCCACAGGTACCTCGTGTTGGTTAGTCATGTAGCTGGTATGTCACGGTCAAATATCTTGTACTTTATGGATTGTGTTGTTCAGTAACATGGTTTGTATTTTATGGTCAAATAGCTTGTATTGTTCAGTGATTGGTTTATAGCTTGTATTGGCTGGTATTTTATGGTAAAATTGCTCATATTTTTCAGTGATTGGTTAATAGCTTGTATTGACTAGTATTTTATGGTCACATAGCTTGTATTGTGCAGTGATTGGGCTTCCTAAGCTAGCAAAGAATTTTTTTTCACTACCACTACTTCTCAGATGTAGGTCCATGCACGTTCTCCATTCACGCTACCTCAGGTACACTCCCATGACGACCCGCGCTCGCGTCTCGCTTACTCAAACTTTTATTTGCGTGCTCTTAGGGTTCTGGATTATTTACGGGGTTAATACTTTGACTGCGACTACTAAATATCAAGTTCAGTGCCAAACTCAAATTTAAAGTCAATTGTAGTAAACGATTTTGTAAAAACCAAACATGAACTGGATCGTACCTTCATTTAGCTTTGATTGAGTATTTATGAAAAATGAATTTGCGACTACTGGACGGTCAGCAGCATTATGAAAGTTACCTCCGTGTACCACCGGTGGCGGACGGCGCAGTCAAAGTGTTAAATGTGATCCTTCAGAAAGATTTCACTATGTCTCTATGGAATTTGCGCTTCCAGGAGGAAGATTTGAAGTCTCTAGCTGAAGGTTAGAAGGGTATTATTTTTATTGAAGCAATAGGTTTTTTGTTTCGTTACGATCCACGTTTTTTTCTGTTCACTGCTATCCTTTTCAGCACAAATTACTTTGATCTTTGAATTTAATCTTGTTTCAAAATTTTTCAAATCTGTCGGCTTCTACGCTCAAGACATCTGGTAAAGTTGTGTCCTCGTTCCTCTTTAGGAAACACTTTCGTTATGATTAGTAAAGCTTTAACTTATAGTTTAATCTAAATAAGAACATGTGTATGAAGTATTGCTTCGTCTTCACCTTCTTGATTTGTGCGCAGGTTCTGCGTGCCGCAACCCAGCGTGTGTGTCTCAGCCACCACCTGCTGCAGGTGGTGTTGGCAAGTGTCTGCCCCCTGCTTTCAGTGGTGCTAGTGTCTGCCACCTGCTGTAGGTGGTATTGAGAGGTCTGCTACCTTCTGCAGGTGGTCCTAGCATCTGTTACCTGCTGCAGGTGTCACTAGCGGGTGTCTGCTACCTGCTGCAAGTGGTGTTGAGAGGTCTACCACCTGCCTGTATCATGGCTACTGCCTGCTGGAGAAGTTGCTACTGTTGGTTTACCACCTGCTGCAGATGGTCTTCATGTCTGCCACCTGCAAGTGCCTGTATCATAGCTACCATCTGCTGTAGGTGTCACTAGCGGGTGTCTGCTACCTGCTGCAGGTGGTGCTAGTGTCTACCAGGTTTCTGTATCATAGTTATCCCTTGCTGCAGGTAGCAATCTCTTGCTGCAGGTAGCAATCTCTTGCTGCAGGTAGCAATCTCTTGCTGCAGGTAGCAATCTCTTGCTGCAGGTAGCAATCTCTTGCTGCAGGTAGCAATCTCTTGCTGCAGGTAGCAATCTCTTGCTGCAAAAAATTGCCAAAGCCTGTAGAACAGACTCGGTTAGCTGCAGATTCGAGTGCCGTTTAAATGCAGGCTTTTGCTTCCTTGCCATATATTGGAGCTTATTTTCATGTAAGCTTGTGTCAAACAGCTGGAGTAAAAAAGCTGCTCTCTCTAAATTGAAGCTTATTTTCATATAAGCTTATTTATTATATGTGAGTTTATTCATATTCTACGTGAGCTCACTTATTGTTATATGTGCGCTGATGTCAACTGCCGAGGTAATAAAGCTGCTCTCTATGTACATTCCGTGCTACACAACATAGATATGCGTTGCCTATTTATTTGTACGCTTGTGAGTGTAGTGTGTGAGTGTTGAGATTGTCACCTCCCATCTGACACGCACAGATCGCGTGTGGTGTTGTAAAATGAATGTGCAAATCCGTGGATGAAATAGATAAAAAAACAAAAAATTTGACACTATTTCGAAAATTGGAACAAAAAGCCATTAATTTTTCTGTGTTGGTTTGTATTTTTGTGAGAGGTGTTTGAATAAAGATATTTCGTACATGTATGGAGATGAGTCGTACATGATTCAGTGTGCCGTCTAGTATGAACTTATGCATTCTCCCTTCAAGTCAATTTTGATAAGTGGCGTTTTTTGACTACATTCGCGACCAAAATTAATGTAAGGCTGACATATTTTTTCATAAGGCAACTATGTTATATTTTACGTCATTATCGTCGAGTCTATTAAACCATTTTTCTATTTTAATATTGCATCTATAGTATATGCATGTAGGTATTTTGCTCAAGCATAATATAATTCTTTCTCTGTTAGGTATTAAGTGGTATTTATTTTATCTACATTGGGAAGATTTAAACCATGACCATGTTTTGGTTGAGGTAACTTTGATGTGATGATTTGGGTTTTGTTTGGGTGTGTGTTACCGTATGTGTGTGCGTTGATGTGTGTGTGCGTGGAGATGCCCGTCATCTGTGAACATTCATCTATGCATTATTTGCTTGGGTTACATCTTACGTGTCCTTTGTGAAATATCCCCTCAGGGGGATACAACTTTTTATCTATGGGAATTAGCGCTCTCAGGGGGACCATGTGAGGGCCCGAGCTAAACGTTAGGTAGGCTTCCTTTTTGTTGAAATAGAATAGGTTTTGTTTTGTTACGGACCATCTTTTTTCGGTTCACTGCTGTCCTGTTTTTTTCAGCACCTACTACTTTCTTCTTCAACTTTGATCTTGTTTTATGAACTTCTTTCTCAACTTACTGTTTCTATGCCCTTTCTGCATAGATTCCGCATTCCCTTGACTCCATACTAAATGGTGCCTCCTTCTTTCCTCTCTTTCGATCGCCTTTGTTGCGGATAGGGAGACTTAAACTAACTAATAATCTAATCTAATCTACTCTAATCTTTGTGAAATATTTATGTTCTCATGAATGAGTTGGTCAATACAAAATGCATTCATTCAGTTGGAATATTTGTGTGGATGTATTCCTCTCGATGAATAGATTCATACAGATCCCCTAAGGGGGATACAACTATTGGATCAATGGGAATTAGCGCTCCCAGGGGGACCATGTGAGGGCCCGAGCTAAAGGTTAGGTAGGCTTCCTTTTGTTGAAATAGAATAGGTTTTGTTTTGTTACGGATTATCTTTTTTCGGTTCACTTCTGTCCTATTTTTCAGCACCTACTACTTTCTTCTTCAACTTTTTCTTGTTTCATGAACTTCTTTCTTAGCTTACTGTTATACTTAGCTTACCGTGTGCATAGATTTCACGTTCCCTCAACTCCATACTAAATGGTGCCTTCATCCTTCCTTCCTTGGAACATCTTTGTCGTGGTTAAGGGAGGCTAAAACTTTCTCATATAATAATAATAATAATTCAGTTGGAATATTTGTGTGAATGTATTGCTCTCGATAAAGAGCTTCGTACAGAAATCATTCAGTAAATATACGTCTGTGTGGAGCAACTCCTTGTTCATCTCATATTGAATTTGGAATCAGCATTGGCAATAACAGCAAACTTGACACCTTGTGTTGTTGTTATTGCTGTTGTTGTTGTGAAGGTAGGAGAATGCAGGGCTTTTCTTTGAGTTTTTTTATTGTTTTTTGTATTTTGTGCTATTTGATGTACAATGACAGGGACTTGTTACCTTGTATGGTTATTGTTGCTGTAGAGGTGGGAGAGTGCCGGGTTTTTTTACTTTTTTATTGAGTAGTTGTTTTTTTTTTGTTACTTTTTTGACTTTTTATTGATTTTTCCTCGTGTTTACTTTGACTTTTTTATTGAGTTGTTTTTACGTCATTTTTTAGGTTTTTGGGCTATTTGTTGTGAATTATTTAGAATTTTAGAGAAGGGCTTGAGTTACTTAGTCTGGATTAGACGTCTCTTCTCTATCTCTTTCTCACTCTATCCTCTGTGTCCTTCTGCCCCACTTCATTTTATACTTTTTCTTTTCTTTATCTTACTTTTCCTCTTCTCTTAAATTTGTGTATTTTTAGCAAAGACTTTGTCTCTTTTCAGATATAATTTGGTCTTTTTGAACTTGACATTTTAATTCTGAAATTAAATTGTAAACAAAATTTGAACAAGAAACAGCGCATCAAGTGCCCTTCAGAAACAAATTCTGTCTGGAAAAAAAACTTTTGAGTATTTTTGCAGAAAAAAGTCTGTTGTAATCCTGTGTACAAAATTCTACATCTTCCTAAGTACATATCTGCGTGTGTGCGTATATACACTAGTCATTTATGTGTAGTGTTGTGTGTCTGGCTCCTGTGGAGACAAGAACTTAGTTAGTTATTAACTTAACCATTTTAACTCCAGCACCACATTCACCACACCACCCCATTACCCATTACCACCCCATTACCCATTACCACCCCATTACCCATTACCACCCCATTACCCATTACCACCCCATTACCCATTACCACCCCTTTACCCATTACCACCCCATTACCCATTACCACCCCATTACCCATTACCACCCCATTACCCATTACCACCCCATTACCCATTACCACCCCATTACCCATTACCACCACACTAACCACACCACCACATTTCAAGGGATCTGTAATGTACCCTTCTTTTTTTTCAGTTCTCATTTTTGCATTATACTTTCATTTCGTGATGGCTGTTGCTATGTTTACCGTAATGGTGAGAGTGACAAACTTTGAACAGCGAGCATATAGTGTGCTTTTGCTGAAGTAATGTGAATTTTGTACTTTTGAACTGTGAGACCTACGGCGCGATATAGTACGAATTACTGAAGCGCTAGCAAATCAATGCAAATACTACCTACATCGTTTCTCCAATGTATAAATTTATGCCTAAATTCAAGTGATACTTTGATCAATTTATAAATTTATCATTTATCAATGTCTTACGTGCCCACTTTACATCTGTCAAGTTTCATTCTTTGCTTTTCTTTTAAGTCTTCCTCGTCTTTCCTAACTTGTTTCTATGTGCAGGGCATCCTGTTTGGCAACAAACCTTGTGCATAGATTCCCCTATACCGACAAATAAAATAAATAAATATAATGAGAATCCTGTGTGGCAACACACCTTGTGCATAGATTCCCCGTTTTATAAATGGTTCATTCTCTTGAGATCGCCTCAGTTGTGGCTAGGCAGTCTTAGACCAACTGATAAAATATATTTAATAACAGTAAAATAATTTTCTAGCGTCCTTCTTTTTCACGGGCGTCAGCAATTAATCCTTTCCTGCACTGCGTGCCAGATATGGCACAAACCAAATTACAGAAAGAGAGCAAAAAATCTAATTACTACGCTTGCCCGCTATTTCAATTTTTTTACAACCCAACCAATACTTTTTACGAATATTTTACATTGTTAATGGAATTACTTTATTCTATACTTCATGCGTCATCTTAGTGCAGTTTTCAGGGTAAAGTTTATCAGTCCCATTAATAGATGGTGCAAGAAATAGATAAAAATGTTGCTTAATGAGTGTCGTATTCTGTGGTGCTGTAGCACTTTTTGCATATTTGTAACGTGTCTGTGACTTAATGTATATACTATATTTAACTTGATAATGTGTTATTTCCTGTAAATTCAATGACTTAAATTGATGCGTAATTCCCTGTACATTAGATAACACCACAGCTCTCTAGAATTATTATGTTTGAAGTAAGAATGCACCTGTTCCACATGTGTCCCCTCAGGTGGCTAAAAATATTGTATCTACATACCTTGTGCATAGATTCTGCATTCTCTTAAGTTCATACTATGTGACGCCTTCCTCCTACCTCTCTTTGGAACGCCTTTGTTGCGGTTAGCTATGTTTAAATTAACATCTAATCTAATTCCGTACTAAATGCCACCTTCCTCTCTTTGGAACACCTTTGTTGTGGTTAGGGAGACCGAAACTAACATCTAATCTATGCCCTTCACTTTCACCTCCCTCTTTTGTGGTTGCAAGCGGACCAATTCTTCTTGTGTTTTGCCCTAAAAAAGTCTATCTTTGCCATGACGTGTGTTGGGTTTTCAAATGTTTTATGTTGACTGCCAAGACGAATTGGCGGATTCTCTGTTGAGCCGGTTCACATTTCGGATCTTTTCCAGATAATCCCCGCCACTAATGCAACACATAAGTTCACCCACGTGTAACGTTCGAAATAATGGACATATCAACTTCAAACTACTCTCAAACGAAAGATTGAAACATTTGTTTGAGTCAGCTAGTCAAAGAAAAAATTGAAACATTCTTTCGTTTGAGGGTAATTTGAAGTAGATAGGTGCATTATTTCAAAAGTTACAAATGGGTGAACTCATGTGTTGCATTAGTGGCGGGGTTATCCGGTAAAAGATCCCAGATATCTTGCTTTTCCAAGCGGGAAGAAGCACCGGGCGCGTAGAGCTGAGTCTCGGACTATTGACAATTTTTAAACGAGCGTTTTTAACCGCCGAGTGCACTTTTTCATAACATTTTTTTTTGTAGTAGCCGAGGTAACTGTAGAGTGTGTGCATATAGAGCACACACTAGTGTGTGTATTTATGTACGTTGACCAAACATTAGCTATAAAGTCTTCATTCCGATCGTGTGTGAAAGTAACGCGACATTCCAGCTATTGTAGTAAATATGGTAATTGGGGCTCCCAGGGGAAAATGTGAGGTCCTGACGTGAGAGTTAGGTAGGCCTTATTTTTCGTTAAAATAAAAATGTTTCTTGTTGTGTTAAATATAATTTTTTTTATTCTCTGCTGTCCTTTTTTTCAACACCTCTGACTTTTCTCTTCAACTTTTATCTTGTTTCAAACCTTCCTTTTTATCATACTGTTTCTATGCGCAAGGAATCCTTTGCGGGAACACCCTTTGTGCATAGATTCCACGTTCCCTTCACTCCACACTAAATGGTGCCCTCATCCTTCCTCTCTTTGAACATCTTTGTTGTGGTAAAGGGAGGCTAAAACATTCTTATAATCAATTATAATCAATTTTTTGGTGTGAGATGACCACATCATATTGGTGCTCGTGGGACATAATGATGCGTTCTCCATAGGGTTAATAGATAGGGCCTTTTTTGTGGCATGATTTGCCTCCTTTTCATCTAAAACTGCCCATAGCAATCGGATTTTTTCCTGGTCCTTATTGGTTCTTTCACTGAACTGAATTGGCAGTTTCCTTCCCAAAATGAGAATTTTTACTGAACTGAATTATGCTTTTTTCAGTCAAAATTTGCCTTTTTGACCTGATTTGGTCTATTATAGGCAAAATTTGCCATTTACTGCCCGAAAACTGCAAATTTGAGTTGTATTCCATGATGGCATTTAGCTATAAAGAATGAAGGAACTCTGTAGCATCTGCAACTCGACTGGTTGCCAAATGTTCTTTGATATCCATAGCCAAATTTTAGCTGACTTTGAAAGTTCGAAATTTCTTCCAAGAAATAGGCCAGCCTTGCTATCCTAGTTCTTTGTGCTAAAATTTCCTTTCAACACTTTGACTGCGACGTGCGCCACCGGTGGTACACGGAGGTTATTTTCATAATACTGCTGACCGACCAGTAGTCGCAAACTCAATTTTCAAAAATATTTAATCAAAGCTATAAATGAAGGCACGATCCAGTTCATGCTTGGTATTTTCCAAATAGCTTACCACAATTAACATTAAATTTGAGTTCGGTGTTGAACTTAATATATAGTTGCTGCAGTCAAAGTGTTGATATTCCTTGGTACATTCATCGAGCTGCCAAACTCCTTTGTAGTAGGTGTTATTATTGCAAATATGCACCCTCTTTGACTGCCTACTACTCATGTATTGATTTTGATTTGATTTACACGTGCTCTGACATGTAGGTGTGTAGTGACGTAGATGTGAGTTGATTAAAAACGAACATTAAATTTTAAAAAGTTATTCAATGTCATAAAAAACTTAGTTGCACCTGAAACAAAGCATACCCGCGTAATCGTTGGTCAAAGGACTTGTATATTTTTGTGAGACAGCCGCGCTGTTTCTTGAGTAGCCGCGTGTCACGGAAAGAATAGCCTCACGTGGATACAGCTTCCGGATTATTGAGCGTTTTTTCTGTAACTTTTTTAAAGTTTCTGTAGCGGTGATAGAATTGTTCAAGTTCTGGACACCTCGCGTGATATTGAACTCTTCTTAAAACTTTTTTCATTTCCGATGAGAGTGTTTGAAATGCTGTTCATGTCTCAATTCCCCGGGGTAAATTGTTAGGTCCAAGCTTAGGTAGGTTTTTTTTTGTGTGTGTGAATGGAAGAGTATTTTGTTGTTGTTTTGTTATGAACCATCTTTTTCCAATTCCCTGCTGTTCTTTGTTTCAGCATTTATTACTTTTTTCTTCAACTTCCATCTTGTTTCGAAAACTCACTACGGAAAAACTCACTCACTACGCTTTAGGGACCTTGTGTAGGCACGTCTTGAGTATAGATTTCACATTCCCGAAATTTCTCAACAAATGGTGCCTTCACGTTTCCTCTTTTGGGAAACACCTCTTGTGGGAAGAGAGGCCCAAACTATCTCAAAATCTGACCTAAATCTAATCACATACTCCACACCAACGCACATACTTCACACATGTGCAGCTCACACACAACACAATGGCAGACACGTACACAACACACACACGCAGGCGTTGCAAGAAGACACATACGATAGCGTTTGCTTCCTTCACTCCAGACCAACATTTTAGGTTTCGAATGTTGTAGTTTTTTTGGCATTGCTTGAACTTGTGGCAGCTTGTATGTTTTCGCCATGTAGCGCACAATGTTAACTCTTCTGTATTTCTGGCTATGTGTCACTGCTTCATGTGTGTTGGCTATACTTAGGGAGATATTGTTTCACTGCTTCATGTGTGTTGGCTATACTTAGGAAGATATTGTTCTTCACTTTTTAACTTATTTCTTACTCTTATGTGAAGAAAGAATTTTTTCCAATTTCTCCCACACTTACTGAATGTTGCTAAATTTCTTACCATGTGTTACTGCTTCATGTATATGGAGTATAGTTAGAAAGACATGGTTCTTCGTTTTTAATTTATTTTCTACTCTTGGGTGAAGAAAGAACATTTCCCAATTTCTCTGACTATTGCTGAATGTTGCACGCACGTTGCCTTTAAAATTCACTGCACTTCTTTGCAAGTGAAGAGAAAGTTTATGGTTGTATTTCACGAGTTCTTGCTCTCGCTACGTTATCTCAGTGTCATATTTTTATAAGGTTTTATTGAAAGAGCATTTATTGTTTCCTATTTTTTATTTCATTGTTTAGCACGGCGACCTGGACTGCAGAGAACGTCTGATGATGTAGTCAATGTTTTGAGGTCTTTTATAAGTCCCCCTCAGGGGGATACAACTATTGTGTCTATGGAACTTAGCGCTCCCAGGGGGAAATTATGTGTGGTCCCGAGCTGAGAGTTAGGTAGGCCTTCTTTTGTTGGAATGAAATGTTTTTTGCTATGTTAGAGACCACCTTCTTTTGGTTCATTGCTGTCCTGTTTTTCAGCACCTACTGCTTTCTTCTTCAACTTTTATTTCGTTTCATAAACTTCTTTCTCAACTTACTGTTCCTATGCCCCTTCTTCATAGATACCGCATTCCCTTATCTCCATATTAAACGGTGCCTTCCTCCTTCTTCTCTTCGATACGTTTTTTGGAGCGGTTAGGGAGACTTAAACTAACATTTAATCTAATCTCTTTAATAAAGTCGGAGCGTGTTTGTGTAAATACGCGTAGTGAATCTTGTCCATCGCTTTTAATTCTTTTGAAAATAATTCTGACGTTCCGCACACCTTGTGCGAATCTCGACTTATGAAAAACAAATCCCATTTATTCGGCTAATACGTAAGTCAACTCAAGCTATAAGCACGTGGAAATAATTTTTAACCATAAAAGATGACATATAACAAGTCTGAGATAGACCTCATCAACAAATGGAAATAAGTATCGTTTGCATGAGTTGTGGTTCACATAAAATGATATAAAGTTTAGGATCTTTATATTCATAATAATATTGTGCGTTACTGAATAACTGGTACAAACAGACAAACTCAATTGAGGTGATCATCTAGTCGGTCTCGTAAGAGATCTTTTTTCTTATTGCGTTTTCTTGCATGTTTAGTTTCTTTGCAGTCCTCTCGATACAGGAGACTTTATTGCTTCAAAGTCAGCACGTTATTCTCGCTGTAGTTATACTAATGAGTTATATATATATTCCCAAACGAATCATGTGTGGAGCGCAGGTAAATTTCTATTTTACTGTACCTCGAGGAAGTTAGATGCGAGTAACGCAGAGTGTGAAGTATTAATGATCGTAATATTAAATTACGAGTTGTTGCATTTATTCAACTACGACGCGAATTTTTTGTGCAGTACAAGACAGTGCAAGTGGTTAACCCCTCAGTGAAATACTGCAATTTATTGTCCAATATTAAGTATTACGAATGGTTAATTCTACTCCATGACATTCTGAAGTTGATGATTTCCAAGTTCGAAATACTTCAATCTAATTCTTGGTATGATGTACTCGGATGAGTAGAATGCGATTAATGGAATGGATTAGTCCGAAAAAATGGATTAATTGAATCCCCTATAAGAAATAAATGAATTAATTGAATGCCAACATGAAATTATTGAATCCCCAATATAAAATAAATTAATTAAATCCACCATAAGAAATAAATTAATCCCCAATATAAAATAAATGTATTAACAGAGTCCTCAATAAGAAAAAGAGCAAGCAATAGATGACACATCAGAGAACCGAGAGCTGCTGCAGAGCGCAGCACAGATGAGGCGGCGCTTTATATTTGTATTTCCCCGCCGTGTTGCTGCAACCTGATCACGTCAACAAAACTTACTGACATTTCCTCATGTCTTATTATTTATCCTTTTACCGTCAACACATTGGATTAAATTAAAAAAATTTCCCCGTTTTACCAACAATTCCTTGTACTGCCAACACGTAGGCTTATAACGACATTAAGGTCTCGTCCAGCATCACAATAATACAATTTCGACAACATTTGAAATATAAATAAGTGGTCTTAATACTGCTTTGTAATGAACAAGAAAGCCTTAGGCAACTTTAATAAAAAGTACAGTCAATGTTCACGAGAAGGAAATCCAAAAACATAATCGTAACACTAGGGTAATATCCAGAGACGTGTTGAGTACTCAGTACTGTACAAAACATTTCAATATGAATAAATTTGACCAACGCATTGAGATTATTCCAACGCATTTGAGGAATAAGCACCAATTGAACCCGACACATAGCAAAAATATGCACAAACATTACCTAGAAAATTTCAGAAACATGCGCAGATATAAATGTCTTGGTATTATTCGACTTAAGTTTAATGAACTAAATTAACTATTATTATTAATTAATTAATGAATTAGCTATAATGAACTAAAGAGCGACGGTCTGCTTTAGACGTAGACTCGCTTCACTCTAATTTGCTTTTCTCTTTAGTGCATCCAGAAAATAATTCATTATGCATCCCAATCACAAGATAAATAATTCATATTTGTCTATCAAAACTATGCTAAATTACAGCAAAATCAACAGTAAACACAACCAATTTTAAGTAATCCAAGGTCATGTGTGATATCCTTAAATAGGGGACAATAAAAATAAATATATCACAGAATAGGTTGCTGCACTAAGACAGGAAGTAGGTACCACACTCGACTGATTTATGAAAGTTTCAAGTCAAGTAGCAGTTTTAGGGGGAAAAACCGAATGAGTAAAACTGAATAAAGGTAAATGGTGGCTGTCGTGGTATGGCGGACATCTTGTGAAAACGATTAAAACAAATCTACATTAAATATTAACATTAGCCATGCATCTCCACGAAAATTTTATGACAAACATTCAATTTTTTGACCTTTGGAATAAATTCAAAATAGAATTAGTTATGCCTCCGTGAGTGAGGCGTACTGAGGAGTGAAAAACAAGTCCATTTCAAATAGCCCATTGAGCCCAGACAACAGAAAAACTAGGCGTGCACAAAAATCAGGCCTACATACCTAAAACATGAATTTGCAACCAACATAACCCGGCAGCGCACGGTGCTGACAAGGTTAGATTAGATTAGCTGTGGAGATGCTGGAACACGGGGTCTGTGCAGAAGGGGCATAGAAATAGTAAGTGGAGAAAGAAGTTTAAGAAACAAAATAAAAGTTGAAGAAGAAAGTATTAGGTGCTGAAAAACAACACAACAGTGAACCGAAAAAAAGTGGCCTTTTAACATAACAAAAAAATTATCTTAACAAAAAGAAGGCCAACCAATCTTTCAGCTCAGGGCCTCACATTTTCCCCATGGGATCGCTAATTCCCAGATATATTACTAGTAGGAATCATTGGCTTTAAGACCAGATATAGATGCCCCCTACAGGAGCCGGGTGCTGTGGGCCTGACGAAGGACCCTGAGGAGAGCGTCGGCCGTCATGCCGGGGTTGGTGGTGCAGAGCAGCACTGCCTCCGTCAGCAGCTTCTCCAGCTCCTCGCTCTCGTCCGGCACCTGCAGGAGGCCCTGGAGGTGAACTCCTGGGGACACCGCGCCCAGGAATATCTTGCTGCACAGCACCTGCACAAGGCATCGCATGGTGAAGGCTTTGTCCAAAAAAAATTAAAAAAAATAAAAAAGGTGTTTATTCTCCGGAAATTTGAAAAGAGGGAAATTGAGATAGATGGAGAAATGTTTATTTAAATAAAAAGAAAAAATGGTAATTGAAAAACCTTTATTGATAAACTGTTTGTTTAAAAAAAAGGTTTGGTTAAAAAAACTACATTCAGAAACATAATTTAAAAACGTTTTTTAAAATAGTTTTCAAAAAACCTTAATTTAAAAGTTTTTTAAAAACCTCTATTTAAAAACACTTTCTTAAAAAAATGTTTATATATACACCAGCATGACTACAAAGACGTGCAGCATCCAAATGCATAGCACTGACCTGCAAGTTCGTGTTGGTGCGAGCAGGGAGGCACCTGCCAGCGAGGCTGTCGCACTTGGCCGAGCAGTCAAAGAAGGAGCAGTCATCGTCCAGCTCGCACTCGGGCACGTGCTGGAGCCTATCCTTGAAGTCGCTCTCCAGCATCACGGTGTCCACATCCACAAACCTGACACCAGCGTCCGACGTCCAGCCAAAGTGGGTCATTTTGACGTCACACAAGTGCAGGGGTTGGTGCCAGCTGGTCTCGAGTCTCTCCAAATACTGCACCAGCTGGATGGCCTTCATGAGCCGCTCGCTCCTGGTCATCACGGTGGGGGTCAAGAAAGACTCAATTAGGGTGTCGACGTGCTCCACTCCATAGAACTCCCCACACGTGCCCACCACTTTGGGGAAAAGTTCTAATTTCTCCATTAACAGGGACATCAAGAACTCCTGGTCATTAATCAAAGACCATAACTCTTGGTGAGACTGCATGGAGTTCAACAGACCGCTGTCGTGTAGAGTTGACACTTGCTGTAGCAGTGTTGCCACTGCGCTGTCAGTCGCAGCAACATCGAGGGACTGGGTCACAAAGTCCTGGATTTGTTGCTTCAGTTCAGCTTTTGATGGCAGATGCTGGCCAGGTGATGCTGCATGCCAGTAGCTCTATATGGGAAGATGCAGAAATAAAAAATCTTGGCAGTCTTAACAGCATCACCACTAGCTAATTCCTATTTTCCGGTAACGACTTTGAATACAACATACTTGTACTAAATGAAACCTGCACGCAGTACTTATAGGCCAACTGCTCACAGAGCAGGCACAACACTACAAACCTCAAAACCATTAACATCAATTTTTCTTCTCTCGACCATTCAAGAGACGCAACGATTGTAATCATCTGCTCGTAGAAAAGATTTTCATAGCAGATGCTTCATTTGGTTAAGTGTTAGTTTAAACCTCCTTAACCGCAATGTGTGTCACCGGTGGCCGCACGAGAGGATTTTCATAATGCTGCTGATTAACCAGTAGTCACAGACTCCAATTTAAAAAATAATTTATTAAAGCTAAATGAAGACATGATCCAGGTAATGTTTTATTTTCAAAATTGCTCACAAAACTTGACATTAAATTTGAGTTGAATATTGAACTTCAGTTAAGCCAATTGCCGTCAAAGTGTTAATCCTCCCTAACCGCAACAAAGGCATTCCAAAGAGAGGAAGGCACCATTTAGTATGGAGTTAAGGGAATGCGGTATACTACTACTTCAATGGTACCTATTTTTCAACAGAGGTATGTTATGTATTACCTCAAGAGAAATGAGCATCTAGTGCCTTTCTAAGTCTTTTTAGCCTCAATAACATGCAATAAAAGCCTATAAATTTGTGTGCAAGTTTAGTGAACATCTCTATATTGATTTGTCAAATGAACTGGCAGTAAAAAATTTGATCATTTTAGGAGTTGATGGTCCTTTTAATGATGGAGTTAATGAGCAAAAGTTCAGATTATACGCATCAGCAAATCCCTCCAAAATTTTTTTAGCATCCATTAAACTCAGCTAAAGTTACAATATTATTGGCAAAACACCTACACCACATCTCCAAGAATCATTGGTTCATATAGTTACCAATGCGTGAGGGGTTATGCAGTGACTTGATGGAAACTGGTATAAGTTTGATTCAAGATAATTTTACTTGAGCTAGGAAATAGAGACATGTAGAATACCTGGCACTAAAAAGATGAAATTTAGAACATCTAGAATGCCTGACTTCAATAACATGATAAAATGCAACATCTCTCAAGAAGTTAATAGCATAAATCACAGGTAAAACGTAAAGTCATGAACAGTAGCACAAAAGGAACACATGTCTGCCTAAACAATAATAAAAGATTTAATATTCTGTACTTAATACATAAATGAAAAAACCTCCCTTGCATTTCTTCTAAGTATTTTTAATTCTCCAAATTTCAGTTTGAGTGAAATTAATTTTCAAAAGTGCGAGTAACTTTTGGGTCCCCTGTTCACTGCAGAGCAAACTCTAACAACAGCAGCTTACGTGTTCCTGATCTCCGTCTATTTCCTCAAAAGAATTTGAAGCTGAAGACTTGATCACCACTTGAGATGGATGAACAGATGAAGAGCTTTTTTCATTGAAGGAACTGTTTATCAGAGTGAGGGTGAAAACTGCAGCCTTGGCCAACCCAGGCCCGTGACACTGTATCCTGGATCCGACATCTTCACTTCTGCGGCACAGCTCATGGCACAGATCCAGGGGTGGTGCACTTGGGCTTCTCAAAACACCAAGATGGTTGGCAATACTGTTCTTCTCAATGTTCTGGCACTGTAAATGCAACTTTATGTTAATAAATATTATGACAATAGAATCATTCACTTTACACATGTATAGAGTGAACTCTCAAAATAAATGTATTTCAACAAAAATATGAAAGTTGCTATTTTGAAATTCATTCAAAGTATATGATTAAACTAATAAAATGAATGGTCAATATTGAAATTAATGTTGTCAATGATTTTAATAATTTTGTTGCCACACATGGGTAATATGGTACAATTGAAAACGTTATACACGAATGACATTGTGCTTGTAAATGCTTAGTTTTCAAGATATTTAACTTTGAAGTTATAGGAACATTATTTATAAAATTGAACGGACACGTAAATGAGCAGAAATACAGTTTTGACCTAACAATAGATGAAGTTAGGTTAGTTAAATAAACTAACCTAATGTGCCGCCCTTCGTGTATTCGTGTACCGAGCCACATAAAAGCGCTTGTCGTGTATGAGTAATCGCACTTTGATCGAGCTCTTCCCGCCGATAGCACCAACCCAGCCCTGCTCAGACCTACAGTAAACTCCGCCAAACCGTCTCCGTCTCTGATTCTCCGAAAGTAGTAGCCACAACGGCATATTGGTGGCCAGTTCCAGAACAAACCCACGACGTTTTGTTCCGAAAGTTGAAAGAAGCTAAGAAGATATCATCATCATCATCATCGAGGAATCTACAAAGATTGAGAAGAAGATCTGGTGACAACAGCAAATCAACGGTAGTCAAGAATCATCGTGAAGATTGTCTGGTGACGACAAGAATTGTAACGCTTAAGAAGAGGATGAAGAGGATCTGCAGAGACAGTCAGAGAATCAAGAAAGAAACCGAAAANAGGAGCGTTCGTCGCACTATCGATGGTCGGCTGGCAGGTATTCTCAGGCTTGTTATTTCTTTCTGGAATTTGCAGTGCAGTTGGATGCCTTCTCTTACAGATGGAACATGTAGAACGATTCTGGCAATTTTTGGACATATGGTTCCCTTTCAGACATCCAAAGCACAATCCGTTTTTCTTTACGAACTCGCACTTTTCTTTAGAACTCTTCCTTTTGAAGAAGATGCAGTTTTCTATTTGGTGGTTCGTTTTTTTACAGCAAACACAGCAATTTTGATCTTTTCTCTGAACTGTGGAATTTGTCGCCAGCGAGCGCCTTTGTTTGGGATCAGTCGATTTTTTGTCCTTATCTTCGTTGGTAATGTACCGAAAAGTGGCTGCTTAACGATGGCGGTTTCCTGCTGTACGAAGTCGACTAAATCCTTGAAGATTAATTTATTAGTACCTTCAATTATCGAATAAGATTTCCGTCTCCACCGTTCTCGCAGCTTGTAAGGTAGTTTTTTACGATTTTCATCATTTCGTTCGGACTTTGCAGCTGGTTACAATTAGACATGTTTTCGAAGTAGTGAAGGCAGTCCAGCAAGTATATGGATAGGTTTTGAAGAGATTCATGGTCGTCATTTTTCAGAACTGGCCATTTTTCCAATCTGCTGAGATACGCGTTGGCGGTTTCAAACTCGTTTCCGAAATTTTTCTTGAGCAAGTCTTTCGTCTTTGTGAAACCTATCGTTGCGTCGAAGTGGCTGCAAGTACGTACAAGTTGATTTGCCTTTCCCGAGGTGAATTGTTCGAGATAAATTATTTCATCTTCGTCGCTAGCACATTTAGATTCAATGGCCCTTTCGAAGTTCAGCAAAAAGGACTTGAACTTCGTCACATCTTCACCGCTAAAGGGCTCTATCGTCTTCTTGGGTAGAAGTAAGGTGCCTTGACCAGCAACCAAGGCTTTTGTCACTTCATTTTGACGTTCAAGAACGCTAACGATGGTTGGCAGATCGGCAGTATCAGTCTTTGCCTCATGCTCTAATTTCAATCTCTGTTTTGCAGATTCGGGATAGTGGACCGAACCGAAATTCAACTTCTGAGACGAACGGTTGTCGGAGGCCGCCGATGAAACTTCAGAAACTCCATCGAGCTTGTCAAGTTCTTCCTCGAGGAGAAGAGCTACGAGTTGCGTTTCTTCTTGCTGCGCTTCTCTTTTCCGGTGTTCATGTTCTAGTTGGAGTTTCTTTTATCCTTGATTCCTCTTCGTCGATTGCCTTAGCTTTTGCAAGGGAAAACTTCTGAGCTGCGGCCTTAGCCTTCTGC